>QNGE01001629.1:54037-155071 GCA_008508345.1 Paragonimus westermani
GACCGACTGGTGTAAGGTGCGAGGTGGACAGACAATGACCTGGCGTAGGGAAATGAAGTCTTCCACGAAGGGGTTGGCCGCCGTGGGTCGTGTTCGTCTCCCGGGCTGGGGTCCTCGCGACTCACGGAGTCGGTGGCTGGAGACTTTAGGTGAGATGATGGTCAATCGAGCTCAGTGGCGTGAATGTTGTTTGTTTTGGCCGAGTTGTCTGTAAAGTGTGTGTATTCAATGACGCGTGGCAGTGAAAGCCGTAAGGAAGCTGTCTTGCTGATGACACCTTACTCTTACTTGCAGCCCGGTAGTTTGTTTGTCAGGTATACGCACCTTGATTTTGAATGTTTGGGTATAGACGTAGTCATTTTCAGTAGTTAGGTCCCTTCCCATCCCCTTCTTTTTCCTTCTTTCTATTCCTCTATGGGGTTTGCTTTTTCTTCATGGCTGTGTGGCTGTTAAGCATTAGTTTTAACCACTGATGTATTGTTGTCTATGATTTTGATGATGCGTTCTTTGACTGCTCCCAAACTGAAGGTTTAAATATTTCATTTTGATGAGAATCGGTTGTAAAAATGTCAGGGCTTCGGCTAGATTGGAACCAGCGACAGAAACACCATGCCTAGACGCGCCATCAGGTGAGCTACGTAGCCACGGCGGGAGCCTGACAGCCGATCGTTTGCAGCACTTGATGGATTCCATATGAAACAGAGTTACCGGGGGTAACAGAATCCATCTGTGAAATTTTCTAGTTCTTGACTTAGCTCCGTAGCTCCGCTGGTAAAACGCTTGCCGCGTTTGGGCGTGCTGTTTCTTTCGCTGATTTGGATCCAGTGATAGCCCTACCTTCCCATAGTTATATGTGATCTAAATCACTAAATCCGTCAATTAATGAAACAATTGTCGACAAATTGTTTAATTTCTGGAAGTGATACGCACGATACTGCTATATTTTTTTTATGTGTAAAAAAAACATCTTAGATGGGTGATGCGATAGCTTTTTGTAACCATACCTACCTGATAAGTAAAATCGACGGCTGACGAGTGTCCATCATTGGCTCCGTCCTACTACTCCCGCCGTTCCATCCACTGTAAGCTGGTGATACACTGAACCCTGTTTGTACTTAGCGAGTCCAGACGACAGCTTAGTTGCTTGTTAAAGGTTCTATTGTCCGTGAATAATGAGAACTTTGGATGCTGCACTGTGTTCTTTCGAGTGTGTGACTGTGTGGTTGATTCTATGGCGTATTTGTATTTGAATTCATGCAACAGCGTGGTGAGAGACAATTGAGCGTTGTGAAAAGTCATTGTTCGCCAGAAATATCGTGCTGCTTCTAACTATGCTATGGATTTGCCGTTCGAGTTCGTTTTTCTCAATTTATTATATTAATATTCCAGATTTTCCGGATTAACCAAATGTATGTGAATTATTTCGTTCTTCTGGATGAGGAACGCAATAAGATTCATCGTGTATGTTTAGTGTGAATGTATTTTGAATTCATCCCAATTGCGAAATAGCGGTTAAGCGTTGTTGGGTTGATTCGACGCCAACTCTTGAAAACTGGAAATGTGCAACATTTTGGTATCCGGGACAGTACAATCCGTGCTGGTAGCTTTATTTCTGTTAGGCTGTCAGCTAGAATTCAGATGACGATGAGTTAACAGTAATCCGTTCAATGCTCGCCAAAACAATGCGTCCGCTTAGCGTTCGACACGTTACTGACGATCTGTACTCCCGTCCCAGCAGAATACCATACCGATTGCATTCTTTTAGCCTCAAGGGTGCATTTTTCGATCCTCGTTGTTCAGCGTTGGATGCAGTCATTTCGGGTAGCAACACAACAACATGACGTTGAATTGCACAGTTCATCACGTGAGACATTCGGGGGTCAGTCGCACATGTTCATGATAACGGTGAGCTGAACGGATAATTGTTTCGGGAGGTCAGCTCTGGATCGACTAACAAGTGACAGTATTCGGTTTGTTTCGAACGAACAAAAGAAATCATAGGACTACAGAATACCTGGTGCCTTCACGATTCACAGGTGGACAATGTTTATCGCCCTGTGTTGTCACAGGGGACGCGCCAAATGAAGTGGGTGAATAAGAAGCGATCCATTTCCACGATTACTGTTTATGGCAAACGGAACACATCGTACTCTTCCCCTGTTGAATCACATTTTGATGGAAGTGGTTGTGACTTTCTAATACAATTTGAATCACTTTTAGCCTGTAGAACAGATTTGCGTTTGCGGTGGACAAGTGGGGGATACGCTTGACCTTCGTCTACGAACCATTTCTTGAGGACAATGGAAAATTGGTCCAAACCGACAGCAGATTACAAGAATGCTGTGACGTTTGGAAACAAACTGTATATTTCCCGCAGTGTTTGGCACAATGAAAAGTAGTTGGTTCTAACCTACTGACAACAAGCATGCGGAACATGTAAAACGCGCAATATGGATTCACATCCACTCGGCGACACTCAGAGACACACCAAGCGACTAAGTGCTTCGAACGTTCTAGTACGTTAAACACCACTCGAAAAGGCACAAGCGTAATGATGTTGAGGATATGGTACCTCATGAGGTCGTCGAAAAGGTACAAGCAAACGAGGCATTTAGTTGCACAGCTTGAGAAAGTGAAGTTGAATTCATGTCAGGCCTCTTGCATCAAACGTACATAGAAACATAAGTGTAACATTGGTTTGGATCTCATTTTTTATTCGTTGCCTACTCTCCTGTGAAGGTCGCTCTTGCCGCCATCCTGAATCTAGACACTGTTACTTATATTCAACCATTGACGGCCAAAAACGCTGTCGGAGTGTATCATTTCAAACGTTCCTGTTACGAAAATACAACCGAGCTGTTATGCAGTGGCTACCGATTCGCATTGACTTTGGAGTGTTACTCGACTGACCTCCGGAATAAGGGAACAGCAGGTTCTGCAAAATGCCGTTAAACGTTCAGAAACTGCAGGCCTTATTCGCCTCTCAGAATTGGAGTCCACTGGGGATGTTATGATATGTGTCGGATAATTGTGCTCAATGGTATGTTATTCTCCTTCGGAATTACCTCTGATAAGTGGGGGTAGAGTAAACGGCAAGAAAGATGCGCCGTTTTACACTGGATTAATGTAAAAACGACTCACCTGTGAAAAGTCAGGGCTTCAGCTAAGTTTGAACCATCGACAGAAACAGCGTGCCTAAACGCAATGAGCGCTCTATCAGCTGATCTACGAAGCCACACCGACAGCTCGGAACATTATGACTTTGTTACCTACCTGCCCCTCTGTCTCTTATGGGATCCACCAACTGTTCCGAGGAATCGACTACCTCCGTAAGTGTTTTTCAAGCGGTTTACACCGGAACCTGTCAGCTCCACTGTTGGTCAATAGTATTACCAATGAGTAGTTTTGCAGACTTAATTTACGTGATGCTCAGTTGTTTGTAGTTGGTCTCACGACGCTTACATAAGGTTAAGCATCCCAACCTTCGTTGTTTTTTAGGGATTCTGTACGCTCACATGTCCTTTCCCGTTCTCTTTTCGTATTTTGGAAATTTTATTTCTACGTAACCTCACCGTGCATCCATTTTTGCTGTGTGGCCGTACGGCAATAAGATATCGGTATCGATTGATAAGGAACTGCTTTTGGTGTTGCTAATACTACCGATGATTTGCGTGTTTTCACCTTCAATCCATTCACTTGTGGCCTTTTTTGTGTAAACACACGGGGTATTGCATCCTGTTTCATCCCCAATACATCCGTATGATTACTGGCGTTTAAATGAGCCGTCAAGCCCACAGACAAACGTTTGTATACAGTATTCAATTAGCTTACACGGTTGGAAAACAATTATTGCGAATTGTTAGCATTCTCTCTCCTCCGGCCGATTGCATCCGTGTTAGATGCATAACACCAAAAGGATGGTGATTTTTGTGAACTAGGGAGCCCATTCAGTGATGGGCAAAGATTGTCAGTCGCCTGCAGACAGAGAATGTTGCAGTACGTCAACCTAGGCAGTGCCTGACGGTCATGGTTTCAGATGATTTGCTCTACTAGTGATGTTTTGTGCATGTAAGAGGATCGATAGTCCGTTAAACAATCTTACACTCTTGATAGGATTACTACAACACTTTTTCAATTACAGTGGTGCTTCACATACACTCTTGGTCAGTTCTGTCATTCCCGAACTATGTTAGTTATTGCAAACTGACAAAGTACATCCTTTCTGATCCCACTTCTCCTCAGTCAGGTTGTACCTCTTCAAAGTGCCAAAATAAAACTGCACTTATGCCGTCACAAAACATCTCGGTCGTTGTCTATTATGTACGTTGGCTAATTCATCGCAGATCTCTTCTGAAGACTTTCTGATTGTTTCCCGTCAGGATAGTACTTAATTTTTACACAAGCATTTTTGACACCACAAATGTACATCCATACTGAGTGTGGGCGTTTTGAGTAACTCTTATCCCAACTTGACTGAAATACTTGCATCGTTTGAATATCCGCGTTCAGTTGTCTGTGTTGTGCATTGTGTGGCGTATCTCATATGACGACTTGATACGTTTCAGAACAGCACTAATCAAAGTGACTACTTCTGATGAAGAGCGCATTTCATACATGTTCTGCTAGTTATAGTGTTCATTCTTCTATCAAGTTCTGCACGTGCCAAAGGTATGTTGCTTCGGTTTCCTTTGACTGCTTGTATGACAGACCAGCTGTTGTGTGAAAGATGGACGGGTTTTCAGTCCTGTCATTCTTTATCCGAGCATCTTTGTGTGCACTTTATGGTCACCGATTACGGTCTTCCCTATCTTTTCCATGTCCTTCTCATTTGATTTCACTTCATGCTACGCGTACACAAACGTACTCGCTGTAATTTTCGCAACAAGAGAATCATGTGTGACAATAAACAAGTTTCGTTACACGAAACATTACATTATAGTTTCCGGACTATTTCACCTAAATTTATCTGATCTGTGGATACCTGCGTTGTGACGCTCGAATGATGCCATTCGTCTTTACACATTTATTTACGTTTTCACATATCTTGTTAGGACTGTATCGACCGCCCAGTTTCTTCCTGGTTGTCCAACGGAGCGCCTGATCAGTGCCGGAGGGGATCGCTTATGCCGCATTTGGGATCTTCGTCAAAGCCGTGGTCCTCTAGTGACAATCCGGACGGATGCGGGTATAAACCGGCTGGCTATTTCCGGTACCGATGAGACAGCCTCAGATACCACGTTGTCGTCTGTACTTGGCGCTTCAGTATCCGGAGAGACAGGGGTTTCCAACCATCCACCGGTCACTAGCAGTTCCACACATCATGCATCTCTACCTGGCCTGTCAAGCACTAGTGCTCTTCCAGGTCCAGCTCCGAATACCCAAAGCAATGTTTTGTGGGCAACCAGCTATACGCGCATTCTAGCCCTGCCTTTGGATAATAGAGGCATCAAATTTTACGACTTGACCGGGAACCGTTTGGGAAGCATCACAAGATCGTCCTCACGAGTAATTTTTTTCTGAATATACGGTTGATGGTTATGCTAGTTTATGGGTCGTTTTTGCCGAGTGACGGAATTAATGTAACTGTTTACACAGCGGTCTTATGTCATTATGAATAACGGACATTTGAATTGAACGCCCCTTAATTTTGGTCACAGCTTGCATGTGTAGATGAACCTTTTCCGTCAGCCCGTTTCGAAGAGAAATGCGTTCGGTCTGGAGTTTTGCTGACGAGTCTGTTAGAATGCGAAAGCTGCGATCACTTGTGAGTGTTGTTCAACTTATGCTAACCAAAATGTCCTGCTCCTTATAGGTTTTTATTTCATATCAAGTGAATTCCCGACCACTTGTCACTGTTGCAGGTTTCACAGTCTCCCGCATCTCCATCTAAGCCGACTGGAGGTGTTTGCCCGTTTAAATGGATATTAGGGCGTATACGTTATTTCCATGGCTATCACACACATTCCGTTCTTTGAACAAGGCGCGGTGACTGTAACTGTCTTTACAATGTTCATTTTCATCGGTTCGACCTCGTATAAGACCGTCTTCGAGGACGTGGTCTTGCTTCATGCCTACCTCGGGTCCTTTTCAGCCAAGAAAGCGAAAAGTCTGGACTCTGTATGGACGATCTTGGTCGGAAGAAAACCAGTGTAAAATGGGTTGCAGCCACTACCTGTTTTATAGGCCACACGAAAACGACTTTAAATGGGGGCCGAACAATTGGCTAGAAACGTTCGTCCAGGATAACATGTCGTAGGGTAAATGACACACAACAGGATAATTGAGACTGGGGGTAACTGAATTCGCTCTGTTGACTAATCAAGAGAAAAAGCGTTATCACATTATGAGGAAGGGTGTCACGTGAGAATGGGACTGAGTGAGAAGTGGCTGCTTCCTCCTAAGATCACTTTGTATCAAAAAAGCATCTATAATTTGATTGCGATCGAAGGTTCACTTGAAGTGAATTGATCAGAACACCCCGACAATTAACCGTCATGTGTATCTAGCAGTAGGTTCGAGTTTTCGTTCAGTTAATTGATAGGATTTCCACCACCCGACCTGGGATGGACTTGATAGATGTGACATCTGTAGGTGGATGGGCCCAATTACATCTTGTAGAGTAATCATCCGCAGATTATCCAGAAGTCTCTGGAACCCACGCTGGTTGGTTCTGGTGTTAGTTGTCACCGTAAACTAGTTGTTGCACGTTATTTGCTCTGGATTTTACTTCATGTTTCCGATTGTATTACCGTTCCCTTGCTGTGTTCCTCAGCGATTACACTATTTTATTTGACCCTATGATATTTTTAACGATGTTCTCATGCTTCTGCCGAACGTACCATCCTTCAACATGCAGCAGAGTTGACTGGTCGTTTGTTGCCTGCCTTTCAGGGCTGGTTCGATTCGCGACCATCCAGTGGGTGTAGCATATGTTATTGGGTGCTTAGAATGAGAAACTGGCTTCGCTTCTCAACGTAGCACACGACTGGCCTCCATCTTTGCGCACCATCCCACAGTGTCTTCAGCTGGTCAACCGGTTCTAGCCATACTGCTGGTGAAATTGCCTCACTTCAGTGTACTTGTAACTGTGTTAGGTTGCGCACGCTACTGATTGATTTGCCCATGAGTTGTAGATCACCTCAGATTTTTTCCAACTAGGATAGCAAATGTCAGGACTTGGTAACAAGGTTCTTGCGGTGATCGAAAGTAATGGAAAACAAATGTGGAATGGGTTCTATTCGGTGCCTGTTTTTTTTAGGGCAGTGGTCACAAACAATATTAAATTGAGTGGATAAACTGAGTGAAACGTTCGTTCTGAGTAACATGTGAACAACTGAACGGCACAGCCCTAATCACTATGTCTGAACAGCGCAATTCAAACCCGACTAAAGTGTGTTTTTGCTGTGTTAGCTAACCATGAGAAAATGACCGGAGTCATTATGCCATGAGGGGTTATCACGTGAGGTTGTTATTGCGTGGAAAATACTATCATTGACACATGACATCTGTGTGTACGCTTTATGCTGTTGGCTGGAGAGCTCGGTGGTTTTCAACCCTCGTCGCTTTTATTGACCATTTGTGTGGATCGACTATTTAAATGACGTGATCGCTCATGTGTGTCGTGTTTTTAGAAATCTGCCGATACTGATGAAAACTTGACACGTAAGTCAGGTGTCTGGTGTACGAGCAGAAAAACAGGGCAAACAACAAAGCAGGTGGGGTGAGAGGCTTCAAACCACAACTCACCATGCAGTCTGTGTGTGCAAGCAAGACCTGCTTGCTCACAGTGATGCGGCATCAGCGTCCAAACCCGTGCAGTATCGTAGTCAATTGTGTCACTTCCTCAATTTTTCATCATGATCAATGTCGGCGATTTTTCACACTATTTGTGCTGACAGTATAGGGAGTGTCTTACAATTCGAAATAACATGGAAGTACTTTGTAACACAGACTCGAATAAAGCGTTTATTTGGACTGTGACAGCCAGCCAAAGAAACTACTCACGTGACAGGCATTTCTTGGTGCTTTTACTATTTTCGGATTAACATCATGCTCTGTCTTATTTGGGTATTGTTCATTTTTTCAAAACTAGGAAGATCAACAAGTCATTTAGACTTTTTTCACCTTCTGGATTATGTTACATTTTAATCCTGTCATTTTAAATTTCTTGTTAGTTTCTAACATCTACGATTTCTTAAACTTTGGTGGTGGTGTGTCAGAGACGGTTGCATGTTTTTACTCAAACCACAATGAGAAGAAACACCATGACGTCGAATAAAAGTGCGTTTACAAGTGAAATTATCAACAGAGCAAAACTGGTTTCCTTTTTTCTTTCTAGGTGAATGGATACCCGAACCTCATAACATAACTGAAGTAATGTTTATATAGTGTTGCCCTCGGCGATTGGAACAATCCCTTAACCTCACAGTAGAAAGGGGTTAATGTGATAGTAACTCTTGAACTGTTCAGTAAAAGGCTGCTAGTCGTAATGCAAAAACTGGAAGCAAAATGAAACCCTTTGCTGAAACGATAACAGCTTCATGTTCATATTCCACGTAAGAACATTCCAGTCGAGTTTACTGAATGACAAAAACAGTACCAGCTTCCATCTCCCATGATGAGCCGTAATTCTCTCGGGTCTCGTACAGTGCTAAATAGGTTTTTATCGCCAACACAATACTGTCGTTAATACCCAATTTCCAAGCGTGATGGAAACAACAGGTATTCGACTATTATGTTCGTCTCAAACTTCCACTGCGTAAATTTCCATTACATGTATCAAACCCACTGCCAGGTTTGCGCCATCCGCAGCTGGTCTCCGCCATGCTAAAGATGGGATTGCTTGAGCTTGATTGTAGAGATCACCTTCACCGTTCATTTTTCGGAAGTTCACAACTTTTGTCTCACTAGACCGTGTATCACACGATGACTGGTCGTTTGAACTTTCATACTGGACGAATGATATCGTTAGCACGTCAATTGCCAACACGATGATACTAACTCATCAGCGTGTGATAGTGCAAGCGGTTGATTTCTATTTGTGCGCACTCTGTCCAGACCCGTCCGGTTGCCTAGCCACTGATGGGTGGTTTTTGTGGAATAAGACACGTAATACTAAAGTGGTCGTTCTTGTAGCATGTCTAAGATGCGGTGGAAGCCAGAGTTTGACTAACGATGCTCCGAGAGTTCGACACATCCTGTCTAGTATTTGTAGTGTTACTTGCTGGAGGTTATTCGAGACTGATCATTTCCTACCTAAGTTAAGTCGCTCATCCATGTTGAAGCAGAGGTTCCATCATCTTTCAATTAAATTAACATTATTGACTATACTTATGAGTTGGTTCAAGCGAGTCACATTGTTTCGGACCTTTTTGTGTACTGAAAACGAAGACTTCCATTTTCCAAATAACTACTTTCCTCTAATGGTCTGCAGAGTGAGCATGAGTAATCCATTGGGTCTCATATCAGCTGACTACTTCATGTTAAGGTTTGAGCAAAAGTTAGCTACAGACATCGCAAAGTTGTCATGCCACAAACTTTCGACCGAGTTAGTCTGCCAAAGGATAGCTTAGAACGAAGGATTTTCTGTCCCTTCTGAACACCATCCTAAGCCGCCTGGAAGATGATTCTACTAAAAGAAATTAAATTCGTTTGCTCCACATTAGCCAAAAAGAAGCGCAGACTTATGAGTACTTCATTTACGCGAGTAAGACGCATCTGTACACGAAACAGTTTCCCGGAAGAACTAGACCTGCTCACCCCCGTTTCACAATATGCTGACCACCTCAGCACACCAAAACTACTATCTGAAGAGTTTGCCACTGTAGAAAAGAAGGGCATTTACATAGATTCGTCTTCAGAAAAAGATAACTCTTTGTATCGCACTGTGTATTGGTTCGTGAATTTCTTTAAAGGAGTAAATACTGTGGCTGAACCCCGCGTACTCCCTGGTACTAAAAAAATATTAATGCCTTGTGTTCACTACTATATATATATATATAAACTGTGGAGGTAGTTACATAAGCATGATTGAGAAATGTTTGATCTTTGGAATCTAAGTGGGTGCAGATGTCCGCGTGACTGTAGCAAACAACCAACCCCGTTGAGCACTAGTCACGATCTATATTCCTGTGGTTTTTCGAGGCGTCCTCAATCAGCACTGATGCATGTCCGAAGAGAGTTGCCGGTGGACTTCACATTGCCACAAACTTAGTGAACCTTCGTGATGCACCGGTTAATTATATAACACGCAGCTGTTTGATTGGCAGTTTTTTTATTTTAGTTTAAAGTTGATACGTCCACCGCACTTTCTGATCTAATTGTTTCCTTACTACTGACTTGAGTTTGTGGATACTTTTTTTCTGCCTATTGCTGATTTTCGTCTCAATTCCGCCCCTTTGCGTGAAAGATCATTTTTATCATAAAAATGCAACTTTTTGCGAGGTTCATCGCAGTGGTGCGTATACTCTTATCACATTGTGCCAAAGTTCTCCTCATTGCCCCCCCCCCTTTGTTAGCGTCTAACAGTCTTTCCTTTTTTGAACAATTGTGTTCCTGTGCACACCATCACTTTTCACTGATTCAATGCAGTTTCAATCCTCTTTCTCTGATTTTCCATACCATCCGAACTTCTCACCGGTTCCGTTATTCACTAACTCGGCTGCGTGACAATCGATAGGAATATTCAATGATATTAGACGATTAATCGATTTTTTAAAATCTAACTTCGGCCGAAAATGTGCATGTCAGAAGCTTCTGTAGTTTGTTTATCCAGTCCCTTTCTTATCTGAAAATAATTTTACATATGGTATTGAAAGTCAATGCACGATGATGCCCATCGGCCTAACACCAGTGATTTCCAAATATGTTTGTCTATTTTAGTGTAAATTTGAACGCAGAATGCTGTTTTTATCAGCTGCCATTCTGTCGAAAGTGGTTCAGCTTTATTTATACTTTTCTCATATAGAATTTCGAGCTCTTTTGAGAAAAGGAGTGAGTATCTGAAAAGTTCAGGCGGTTATCAGACATTAACGGTAGTCAATTTCATACCGAACACTAATGATCAACCCGTAAGATGTTTCACTTCTGCTTGCGGTTCACATGTTGCTCTAGCTTGGTGGAACAGTATGTCGAAGTGATTCTGATGACCATGCCTTTCGAAAGTTCGGCTTAGGTTTGTGCATTCATGCATTGAAGATGGTATCTCGATAGAAGTTTTTAGCACGTTCAGGTGTTTTTTGGATGCATCCTTAAGGTGTCACTCGTGGGATAGTGCTTTAGGCCAAATTTAGGTGGATTTCGTAACAGATGGTTGAAAGTTTAAAACTTCCTATCCCAAAATTCTTTGACTTAATTTACGTAGCTTGCACGTATATGATGTCGCTGAATGAACTGTCGACGATTCACATATGAACTGTTGAATCCTACACTGTGGGACCGAGTATACTTGTGAGTTAACCCAGTGAAGTATTCTCTCTGCTTTTTTGCATAAATCATGATCGCTTCGTTTCTGCTATTCTGTCTCGCTGTAGGCTCACGCTCGAATGGTCACCAGCGTTGCCTGGGCGGACGAAGGGCTGTGTAATTTCTTCTCCACCGGCTTTGATTCTCGACTACTGGCTTGGCAAATCCAGTTAACCAGCTGCGGTTGAGCCGTCTGGAATGCGCATCAGTTGTAATCCTCAAATCTGCTTACAGATTTCCACCGCCTGTCTGTCTAGTACACTACTACAGATCAACAGCACCAACGTTGATTGCCGACTTGTTTTGCAGAGGTCACTTTGAGCAGCAACAAATCAGTGATAAACCGAAACGGTCAATCATCTACCCTCCCCCCTCAGCACTGTTGACGTGTTTTCCGTTCAAACTCAAGACGCAGCAGATGTGTCCACAGTGTTTACTTTCACTTCGAAACGCAGAGTTACACCGTTGCTTTCACAAACACGCACACATAGCCCGGAATTTTATGTCTAATTTCACATCATATGTGTTGTAATTGTTTGACCAATCGTGTCGCGTTTTGATGTGTGCGATGAGCCTGTCCGGAGAGATTATTTGTCGCCACATTTGTCTTTATTTTGCGGTTTTAGTTGCTCGCGCTGCTATTGGTTGATTTCTATGTATCTCATGCTCGGCGTGGTTATTTCGCGCAATAAATTGGCCTCATACTACTGCTGATTCAAACGAACCCCCCACATCCGACCCAATTTTACATACGCCAACCGGGTATTAAAGACCTGACTAAAAAAATCAGTGGATTAGGCTGTCCAGTTTTTCAAGTGGATAGCCTCACCTACATGTGGGGGCCAGTACCCCTTCGGATTCGCACGCCAAACAGAAATCACGGATTGATTGTGTAAATCATGCCCTCAGTGTTCAGTCAGACTGACATGGCCAAGCCATCACACAGATATAAGATGTCCCATCTCGCCTGGCCACATTATGAAGCACCTACGCAATCCATACGCACCATGGCCCAGTGGCAGTTGTGATGAAACACAAGCAGGCCGTTAGCAAGCAACAGCCGAAGTTGGCTGAGTTGTTGAAAATTCCCTACCTTCCGAAAGGAAATCAAATGCAGAACTTGTGACACTGACTTTCTTTTTCGCAGTTTTTCTACTGTTGGGTCTCTAAGGCTAAAATAGTGTTCATATTGTTCTTTTCTTTCTAACCCTCCCCGCACACATTCAGATGTACACAAGCTGTATTAGCTTCTTCTAATATGTAACTTCCCTATGACTACTCTGTAGTCTACGAGATGCACGTATTCTGAGACCTTGGTTCACCTGTTCTTACCAACTGGCGAATCAGTTCCTCAACTATTAGTTTTGGCAGACCTAATTGTGATATCTTATGGGTCGTTTATTAGTTTACCTATGTTAAGCTGACAAATACACTAACAAAAACGGATCGGTGCTCATATAAACGGATGCTTGAACATCTTTAGAATTCGTTGAAACAATATAATTTATGCCAAACGAACGATCGATGTCAGCAATTCCGAAATGCATGTCGAAAATAAGATGGTAGCTGATGCCGTCTATTGGTTCAACCAGTCTCAATCTCTGGCCAGTGAGCAAAGCCAGATGTAACGTTCCATAATTACGTGAGATGGTCCAATAGTGAGGTGTGCCGATTAAAGATTTCACGTGCTACGCCCATCGAACACAGCAACCAATTAGCACGCGAGAAACGATCAACGAAGCGAGCAAAACCATTGCGTCAGATGTAGAACGCAAAACGATTGGCATGCCATCTAGTGGGATCAAGCAAGCCATTGACCAATGAGAATATGCTGATGAGTTGATCGACGGATTGGACTATTCATTATAACTGTCGACCTCACTGATGGCCACATAACAGGAGACGAGCAGAATATCGCTTCAACTAATACGGTAATTTTATTCCTACAGTACGCTGACTCTAATATTGGAGCCGCCACTGGGGTAATCTTGATTAAGCAATAAAAAACAGAGATGCGGAGAAACATCTGATTCACATCTGTCTCTTTTGGTAGTCATTTCATTTACCCGGGATACGTTCTGTCAAAATATTTCAGACGTGCACATTTGCTAATTTTCCTGTTTATCTTTTATTTGCAGTTAGCCTGATGATTAGGTAGATAACGACAGAGCAGTCTCTTAGTCTTTAGAGGTTTTATTAATGTACCTCTGACAAATCTGTTAATAACGTGACTGTTCGCTCATTCACAAGGTAAACTGGTTTCAAAAATTTGCAGTGTGTAACCAGAACGGTAGTTCACACAGACGGTGCCAGGAAGCAGTAATCGTGTCTCATCATCATCAGGCTGAACGAGACATTTTTACGCGTTAGCAACGTGCGAAAGAAGGTAAGGTAATGGATCGAACAGTTCGTTATCAGTGTCCCAATAGTGTGGTCACAAAAGACGTTTGGTCTGCGAATTTGTTCAGTGCATGATATTCCGTACAGGTTGTGCTAAAAAATAGGACGACTGCGTACATTTACTTGCCTGACACACATTTGGCCTAAGTATAGTCATTCACTTTGGTGACATTCCCCATAGTGCGTACACACTGTTCTAGTATTCGCTTCTGGTCTTACATCTTGGCGTTGATACCTGCCCCTTAGTCCCTGAATATACGCACCATACTACTCAGGAACGAAGCCGCCTGTTAAACCACAGGATGAATGCGGTCTTTCTGAGGTCTGGTGACATAACACCTAACAGTCGATTGCACAAAATAAGGAAGCCGGCTAAGGCAGTGATTATGATTACGTAATCTGTTCGATCCTGACATGAACATATGATCATTGGAGATTCGGCTTTTTGACGAAATGTTTTTGGGTACGTAGTGGGAAGAGATTAGGCGGGTGGCGATAGCTCTTGGGATATCCAAATAGTGACCTCCGGCTTGTTTTGGTTGTGAACGACGGACTCTATACACAGAACGAAATGAGTCTGCGAGATTGCTTGAATAGTTAAACTCCATTAAATATGCGGCGATCGAAGACGGGCATATTTGTACTAAGCCATGATTAAGTCATACCGGATGTTGCGCCAGAGTGTGTGCAGCTAATCTCCATAACGTGCAGCACACGTAGCTCGTTCCACAAGGGAAAACGAAATGGTATACGCATTTAGAGGCAGCGCGAACAGGCAGTATATCTTTGAAGTGAGGGTACAAAATTGATTTGGAATTAAGCCGAATTCGTATTTTGGCTGGAAAATAGACCTTCCTTACAGCTACGCTAGGCCCGTTACTTTTATTTTCAGAGGCATTATCGCCCTTAAAGTTTAATGAAATATGAACAGGCTTTATGCATTTTGCCCATTTTCTTGCTGTTCAACCTCTACGAGTAAACTGCTCTGGATAGCCATTTTCAACTGATGCACTAGATGCCAGTTCTCTCCTCTCTAAGATGTCACTGGGACAGACAACCGCAACTGTATCGAACATACAGTGGACTGCATTCATTTTCTGTTTTTATGGTACAGGACTGCGAAAAATTCGCATACTGCCCGTTCCGGGTTAACATACGATGAACCTATCTTTGAGTGGTCCCATCTTAACATCCGAACAGGAAGATGTCAATAAGTGTGATATCTTCGGATGACTCGGGCTCGGCTGTAAAATGGATATTCCTATGAGATGAGTTGCACCGTTCCAGTATTTTCCCGGGGTGACTGATTTATCCGCCACACAAAATATTACCTGTCTTCCATAGAGAGTGAGCGTGTTACGCACCGTTCTCAAGCCTTGTTACTATTGGTGAACCTCTTGCCGTCTCTTCCGTTTGTTCATACAATCTACCGGAAAGTTGAAACTTAACGTTATGCGTGCAACTGTTTCAGTTCATCTCGGTAATCCTATGCTTGTGCAGCTACTCTCAAGATAGTCTCCAGAAATTTAGTTTTTCCTCCGAGCAAGATATTCGTAATCAACCCATAGGGCCGAGTGACAACTTTACTGCTGCACATTCTCCTTATGCCATAAAAAGTGTTCAGATGCGTTCATTTTGGTCGGAGATGTGATACCCTTAACATAACATTAGAGTTTATACTACTGGCCACTTGCAAGTAGCCCGAAATAAATTAATTTTTCTTCATTGGGAACTAATATGTTCAATGTTATGCCCAATAATTACAGCCCTGAGATTGTTTCGGAGTTCAGAACATTCCAGATAACGTTACGCTGATTACCATTTGGATGGAAACCCAAGTAACGAATAAGTGACAATTTGTGGTACAGAACCTTCCCAACCCCACTCAGAAACCAGTACATACTGTTAGCGCGGAAATTGCCTATCCAAAATATCCTCGTCATCCCCCTTAGTTCTCTCTGCATCAGTAAATATTTTACTCAGTTTTTATCTAACTGTACGCACAGACCCAAATGGGAATGTTATATTTATCCAACACCACACATTCGCTTCTCTCGAGTCTTTCATGACATGCACTTCCTCTGTTCCACTTGTGTGCGGACCGTGACCTTCTCACTGGTAGCATACTCCATTTTAACCGCAGTGGCTTCATCACAAATTGTTTTGACTTACCAGTTTGAGTCCCAGTTGAAGCACCAAGTATCTCTACTCTTATGTGGACACGATATTCCCGATTGATTAGGTGGTCTGATCATGTGCTGGTGATAACATTACGGAAAACATACAGTGAAAACTGTGCAAAATGGAAAGCCAGGTATTTGTTCTTAACAGACTTAAGAAATTAACATGTCATAGATAAGACCATGTTCACTCATGAAAACAGTGAGTCAGTCACTGCCCTCTACGTAGATTGACCATACGGATTAGCTTGCACCCTGGCACCAGCACACGATCCAGTCCATGTTTTCATAGCTATTAGAAATTGAGGACAAAATGGGCATTTGCTACGGTTAATCACTGATAGGTCAAGTGTTTACTGTCAGAGATGAGTGATGCTGATCTGAAATTAGAAACAGTTCATGAAACTGAAAGATGCCCCCAGTGTGGTAGATTCAACCGTTAATCAGTTCAGTGCTTCGTGATATAATGATATAGCCGTTTTCCTTTTAATAGCAACACAACTGACACTACTGTGGATAGCATGTATCAACTAGAATCATGGCGAATTGTTAGCAGTTATGCACGGTTGTCACTATTCTTTTGTACTGGTTTTCCCGGCAGTGGTGTTTATCAAAATAAACTCAAACGTGTTAGATGAAAACACTGCAATGTAAATCGACCCTCGTAGTACAGTGGAACAGTCAGCCGTTCCCTGAGAGATCTTTCAGTGTTGCAGACTGAACACTCACTAAAAGCCAGTAATATATGTTTCATTGCATACAGTTTAGCGAGCTTAGTTTTAACAACTCTTCATATTTTTAGGTGCTTAGTCATAAAACGTTTATTGTTGAGATAACGTTTGTTTATTCGCATTACCTCACTTAATTTTACGGTCCGCCAGTCAAGCGTCTCGTCCATCTTTGTCTTCTTGATGGACCATGAGGATGGTATTGTTGCCTGTTCGAAGGATGCATTGAGTCGATATTGCTGACTCAAGTTCTGTGTATATATTATATGGACATTGTTTGTGAGTAATTCGGTTTACGGGGATTGTTTTCCCTTGTACCTTTAAATCTTATTGCAGGAAATGGAATTTGTGTGTTAACTATAAAATTTCCTGGTCTCCAGTGATCCTTTTAATGTTTTCAGAAATTATAAATTATGTTGCTCCTCGATTGAGGACAAACGGTGTCTTTTACGATGGTTGAGCATATAAGATAATCAGAGTGTAGGCCGTGATAAATTGGATTATTTGCGAGGGCTGCGCGTGGTTTCTTTCCTACCGTTCCCTGAATGTTCTAAAGATGTCTAGTTACCGTACTGAGAAATCACTCGAAGAAAGCTCAAACAGCACTCACGGTACTTTCAGAGATCACTCGAAGAACGATGCTGCTTGCAACTTATTCACTGTGTCCGGCCTAACCAACAGTAAACGAGAGAATACTGTAGAGTGTGAGACAGCTTTGATTTACTCCATTGGTTGGACAAGTTGATTTTATTTCAATAGACATTGTTCCTTCCTTTCAACTCTCTATCCTGTACTGAATGACAAAGTTGTTTGCCTGGGTGCATTCAATACAATAAAAGAAATATTTAGATGAGACCCAACTGTGAAAAGTCAGGGCCTCGGATGGATTCGAACCAGCGACAGACACAGCATGTGGTGTTGTTGTTACACATCAGATGACCACGCAGTAATTTCAAGGTGAGATAGCCATATGACCCTACTCTGAATTGGGCTGTGTGTAAGTAATATTTACTGCTCCATCTGCATGTCATTTGAGAGACACAAAATGGAGATGAATCACTCGCCACCGAAGTGTTGGCATTTCCGCTCGTATTGACAGCTTATAATGAATGTAGTTCACGAATGATCGTTCACAGAAAGTGAATGCATAAATTTAATCGTCATCTTGGAAATCACAGAAGACAAGAACGGGGTGGATGAGGAAGTGAAATGGAAAACGAATTGACAAACGTTCTGAAACATCTATCCTAAATTTTGTTTGTTCGAGAAACAGATGACATCAATTAACCATCAGCACAGTGTACGCAAGTTTACCGTTCCATCATTTGTGCGCTGTCACTTTCAGATGAAACACGGGGAAGTTTATAGAAGCTGGCGGTTTAGCGAGAACAATAAAATATTTTGAATGAACAAAGCTTAAGGAACATAGTATAGCAACTGCAATAGCAAACTACAGGGGATATATCATTTTCCTTCTGCGGACTAATGCATTATGGTTACAAACTGGAGCTTGTATTTTTAATCCTGACAGCATAGTTCACTATGGATTTCTTGCTTGGTTCAACTGGAAGGTTTAAATATCTTCACTAGGGAGCGGAGCAATGCGATGCTATAATTATGCAAGTGCTTCGTTACCTAAACTCTGGCACTTCCTTTCGTCCATGAGCTGAAATCGATCAATCGTTCTTGTGACTGACTCACAAACGAACACGTATCCATCACAACTTCAGAATAGGTTGACAAAGAGTACAAACATTTGGTCCCAGTGGCCACCAGCGAAGGGTTGGACGGCTTTCTCGACCTAAATGGATTTCGCTAGCACCCCACACACGCCGGATGATCGAATCCACGGCTGTGAATAAGTGGCAGGTTGTAGTCCAGACACTTATCCACTGGATCACGGGAACTTCGTCAACTGGGTTGCAGGAAAGTGTGTAAATTAGTTTCTTCATCTGTTACGTTTACTTTGAAATGGATCAGCTGATTTGTGGAAGCTAAACATAAATACTTGTTTAGCGGTGTTCTGAAACATGTTTCATGGTCATTCGAAGTTCATTCATACCCAACCTTAATTTCAGTTATTTATTACGAACGGACCAGGATATTCGAAATTTGCTGTCTTCAGTCTATCCTTTGGCTAAGAAAACGATCAAGTTCAATACTTTCAACTGCTGTTTAAGTTCATTAAAGCGAGAAACAAACAAAATTGTTAGATGCAAGTAGCGTCAGTCGGGCAGCGTAGATTTAAGCGTATTTCTGTTGTAAAATTGAGACGTAGGCATGCTATGCTGAATTTAAAGAGCTAAACATTAACACAATTGTTTTGGAGAGTAACAGGGCTCTTCAGTACGATTTTGCTCAAACATACACGCGAATTAGCCTAACGGGTGTCGACTGAGCCACGAGCACGACAGTGTGATTATTGCAGGCTCACGACATAAGTGATACTGAATCTGTACATGCATGTACATCTAAAGCTAAGAGAATTGGTACCGTTGTTGTTGGCTCGGACAAGGCTGACACAGGAAAGCGTAAACCGAAGCCATGTGGAAATTTTTAGGAGGCCTGTTTTTATTGACAGCTTTGTTTACAGTTCATTCAGAAATTTTCATATCAGATTACAATCAGCACGCTTCGCCACTAACTGACCCTCAGTTGCCGAAAACTGACAAAATGATTGAGAATTTTCCTGGGTTCATACAACAGTAAGTATTTAACTGCGCAAGCAATCAGTTCGAAAACCCGCAAACCGAAGACCTATGCTTGACAAAAGTGTACAATGACAGACCAGAGCAGTTTTGTTTAACCTGGTCGACCAGACACGACTAGCCCCGCAGACCCACCTCGATACGAGCCTACAGAGATATACAAATGTTTGTGTGCTTACGCATGTTGGTATACATGGCATGTATGTATGAGTACACAGTCGGCGTCATGCATGCGCGTGCTAACTACAGACTGTGACAAAACTCATGAACTACCTGCATCTCTATTGTGAGCGGCCTGCGTCGAACTACCTGTGCGTCAATCTAGTCTGGGTGGATTTCCGAGGTGGCTTGGTACTTCGAATTTCCACACAACCTGATAGACCTCCTATAATTTATCACCAACTAACCCCTCATCCAAGCTGTCTCACCTACGGCGGTAAGTGCTCCCAACCTCTAAAAATTGTTTTCTGAATCAAAGTCTGATTGCAAATAGTTACGGTCGAAGCGGTCGTCTGTAAAGAATGGACTCAGAAGCACAGTTATCAGCTGGCTCTTATGTGCATCAGTACTGCACAATGGTTAGCATAAGAAAAATGCGGACAGAAGTGCTTGATTTAAAAGATAGAAAAGACGTGTTTGCTAGTCAAAACTGGATGGCCTGTGAGCCATTATCCTCTAACTAAATGCAATAGTTCAAGCCGTAATCAACTGCAAAGTGATTATTGACCTAGAAATTAGTGTCATCATCGAATTTAATGATCAGAATTTGCCATAAAGGTTGAACCCAGAGCCACCACTGAACGTTCACTGAAACTACATGACGGCATGTGCCGTCAGCGTTTCGATTTTATACCCGTCAGCGATTCATTAAAATACTATCCGACACTATACATCAGCGAACACAGTAACAACCACTGAAAGGGAGGCTTTCAACAAAGAGTGAACGGGTTGTCAGCATTAAACGACGCATACTTCTACAATGTTCTAGTGGTCGAGGTTGTGGTAACAATACATTCATTTGTAAGAAGATCTGTTCTTCACTGAACAGTAGATAACGGACAGCTGATTGCTGGATACTCATATTTAGCAGCTCTTACTCTGAAGTAGTTGCCAACTATTTGCAGTTCAGTTACATGTTACTCGGTGTATTTACAGAATAGTTAGAAAGTTGATAGATGTATTTACGTTTCACCAGTCCACCACTGAAATTTTCGTTTACCATTTGAATGATTATTTTACTTTCAAAAGATTGAGTGAAGCAAATTGATTCAAACTGAGATAAAATCGCTCTGTTGCGAGTTGACAGTCCCAGCGTATTTGGTCACGGTTCATGGACGGTTAAAGGTTTGCAGTTTGCGTTTTCGGGACCTCACTTATGGTTCGAGTATGCAGCCGTAAGTCAATCGTCAAATAAACGCCGAAGCAGATGCGTATAGGACACAAACATGTGAAGTTCTTTCAGATAAACAGTGTCAACCGCATACTTCAGTGAAAATATCGTTCACTGATGGCAATTCACCCAAAAACTTGTTTGACTATCACGGACCACCAATGAGCGGTGCTCGACCTTTCTTTTTTCTCCAGTGTTGATCTATGTCCCAGTTGGAACTAGCAGGGGCAGCTGTAGTAGAAATCTTAACCGTGATAGCTTGAATACGCACTAACAAATAACGATATCTCAAAGATAGTCAATGAAAAGGTCAAGTCAATGGATTGGATCTTTATTGTTGGGATTTTGGTGTACAAGCTTAATGCAGTAGCGCTCGTCTGGACCGTGTCCTGTCCTGTTCAGTTGGCAGTCAGTTGTGTTCCGATCCGGGTCCGACCGCGTCATGCATGCCTGTGTATCGACCGCACGGAATCACATCCAATTGGAGCGTTCCAATTGGCTCAGTGCGGAGATGGTGACTACGCGCGTGCGTGCGCTCGGGTATGGAAGAGAGCTGTCGGGCCGGTGAACGGGCATATGCAGGTTGGGGCAATGAGCCTCACTTAGACTAGTCAGCTTGTCAAGTGCTAGGACGCGTGAGAGGGCGAGACGAGGGCTACACAGCCATGACATTAGACTCTTGAGAATTTTACAGTTTAAGAGGACCCTACTTTGATTACAGACAATTGATTCAAGGACAATCAAAGAAGTATTCCTAAAAGGAATACTAGTTTCATGGTTAGTATGGATCTCAGATGTAACTTGAAAAACAATTAAGCGAGATGAAAGTGAAATGTAGGAAAAGAGGTACGACCCGAAGTTCGGAGGTTTATAACATTCTGGCACCAGCCTTGAGCTCGTACACTACGTCAATACTGTGAGGGTGTACGCGCTACCTAGCGATTATGCTTGGGTTGATGAACATATGCAATACGATTCGACAAAGATTTTCGAGATTGAACGTGTTCTAATGCTGACTACTGCATACATATCAGGTAATTCATCTGATGCCGCAATTTCGCTGGGGTATCACCAAAGATTTGCTCCGGCTAAAGCGCCCAACTTCAGGCACCGTTCTGATCCAACCAGTCTACTCACGTGTGCGGTGAGTGAAGTGTTAACTCTGACTTTGTAACCCTAAGCCGTACGCTTTCGAATGACTGAATATTTTTCACAGTACAAAAGATTAACTACTCAACTCGAAGTAAAAGCCGACCAGTGCGTTGCATCTCCGGTGGAAACTTTCTCGGTGCGACGTATAAACAACCAACTCCCAAGTATGGTGTAGGGTTCCAACGGCATATTAAATAGACAGTGGAAAAGCTAAGATCTCCTGGAGTGATAGTCTCTAGGTCTCGCCAAAAGACAGAACTATCGGCATGCTAGCCTAAATATTGATCACTTCTAAGTGCAGGTGGAATTCATTTCATTTTACTCTCAGGCGGGTTGAAAAGGAAGTTAGCGAGTTGTGGCCCATCAACACAAACCCTCAATGTCTTTCACAACCAAGTCTCCCTTGTATCATAGTTTTTGGTTTAGTGGTGTAGAGACACGAAACGAATCTAGATTTTTCACTGTCACCCTGTCCGCGATAAAAATTGGTCAAAATTCTGATATCAATAAAATCTCAGGATCTTTGAGTTTCTTCATAACCAGTGGGGCTTACTGATAAGCAGTGGTTTTCCTAATACCCAAACCTTTTCGGTATATATGTAAGGGACTATGTGAAGTACCAGGGGTATTCACTAGCTCACTCATTGGTGAGAGTTACTCAACAAACATCTTGCATCGTATTGTACTGCACATTTTTTGAGAAGCGTCAACCTACCGGTAAAGAGTCTCTGATCACATACGAGACAGCCTAATTTTTCATGGAACTACCTGAGTAGTTGAAACTAGAGATCTGTGTTCGCCTGAAAGAAAAAAATAGTAGGGGTTGTATAGTAGGTTCACCGTGATCGGTGTTCCCCTACAATCACACTAACTCGAACCGACCGGTTGAGCTTCACTCAGTTTATTTTCGCAGTTCTAATCAATTGACCGACCTGAATTTGGTAACGTGAACATTCGGCTGTCAGTACTACTGCTTCTGATTCCCTAGTCAATACAATTGTCGTCTGTGCAGAATGTGAGGACAACTCCTCATTTTTAAATAAACACTCCTCTGTCAAAAGCACAGAACAAAGTTTTCCAGTGTGATATGTGAACAAAGCATTTAAAATAGTGCCGCTAGAATGAATCAAAAGCTTCAAACCCAGTTTTTTGTTGATCAAAATACCGTGCTTTGATGTCCTACGAAATCGTTCCGGTGTGCTAAGACTCCTGTGACTATCTGTCTAAAACAGGAAGACAGAATGACTTGATAACTGACAAGCAAATTATATCGTTTGTTGAAACCACCCTAATCTTATCAACCAAAAAAACTAAATTGTTCAAAATGGTAAGTGGTGGTAAGCAACTTGAGAGCCCAAGTGCATCAAAACACGATCAGTTGTTAACTGTGCTCTCACTATTAGAGTCCATCAGTATTCAACACGAATTTTTCTAAGAAATTACTGTAATTAATGGCCATAGCCTGCAGACTTGTATTTAACCACTGTTTAAATTGTTGATGTACCTCAAGAACTGAGCAATTATGGAGGATTTTGCGATTATAATGGCCAACCGTGTCAACGGGAGTGGAAAAATTCTCTCCTGATCTGCTGAAAACATAACCCTGGCTACAGCTCACTCGATTCTTTTCACACCTAGGTATTATTATTTTTAATTACAACTTAAAATAGTAGATATTACATTCAACTAATCCTACTAAGTAAAAAAAACGTTTTTTGCCCTAACGAACCATTCACAGAGACTGGGATTTTGAGAAATGAGACGTCTAGAAACAACACAAATTTCACAGTTACAAGTTAAATGTTGGGTAAGAACAAATTACTACAAGCTATTATTCGCTTTCGACAATTCATATTCGGTTTGTTACAATTATATGAGGTTACGATAAAATTAGATCAATCCGTTGATCGGACTTACTACAAAGGAACTAGATTACTCATCAGTCAGTTTACAATAACTTGATCCTCTACGAAAAATTTGCCCATCGACTCCATCCCACAGGTTGGCCAAATTGAAGCAAAGTTAGTTGTGACATCTAGACAGACCCCGTTGGATAATACTGTGTTGAGTCGGTAAGTCTTATTCTGATAAAATGGGTAGTACACAGTTTTCACATTCAAACGGTCTTTGTTATGTTATCTGGCATGCGATAGACCATAGGATAGGTTTGATCAGCATTTGCTCATTACCCGTTGTTCGCCAGAGGAACGAATATATCTCCGTTAACTGATCGTGGTTCACCGTTTCCAAGTCAACATGAACATTGTTCTAAGGTTCGTTTAAAAAGCTGTCTTGGTGTGTGACCAACACAAAAAAAAAAAAATGAATGAGTAGCTACACAAGACTGTAATCAGTGCGTTTTGTCATAAAGTCGAAGAATTTCAGATGCCGAGAAGTAGAATAGATTCTGGTGATTGCCAGGTTGTATCTGTTTCTGGTCATTCTGCGGCGGTTTTAGCTTCGAATGGTACTCGATTAATCACAGGATTCTTTCTTACGTTCTGAATGGCAGATTAGCATGGCTTCTGGATCATATTTCTAGAAGAGGGGAAGAAAGAAACTAACGTTTTCAGTGACTTTATCGCTTGCAATGAATACCGGAAGCCTTATAAGTGGTTCGTACACATAAACCTTGACGAATTGAGTAGAAAACCACTGAAATGGTGCAGCCTGACTCTGCCTAATTTTGTTCTCAACGAACTTATCGAATTTTAGCAAATCAATATTCAATTTAGAACTGCAATGAAAAATTCGGCAGATGTTGAACGAGACCTGTTCAGTTTTTTCGTGAAATAAGTGGTTCCTAGAGAAATCAAAAAGGATTTGTTTACATCACCCAGCGATTTGTGTTCTAGCAGGTCGCAATCGGAATGTTCAAGTCAACCAGAAGTTTTTTACGCAAACTTTCCAAGTTTCACTTCGATCAGATCACAATCCGGGCGCATTCACCCGGTTCTAAGTTTTACTACCTACAACCTGAGAGGGAACTTGCGGTAAGTTTAGAGAATCTTTCCAACCAGACGTCAGATTCAACCTCACACTCATTAAATGACTTTGAGGCAGTTATCATCAAAATGCAAGTGCAGTTGAAAAGTGACTCGAATCAAGAAAAACTCAATTTTATTGGGGAAGCTTTACTGTAGTGAACCAGACAAGCCATCTCGAAATGAGTATTAGATAACCTTGTTTGTCAGTAATTTGTCTGATGAGCATCTTAAACAATTGTACCAGTTTGAAAGGGAATTAATGAAGACAAGTTTGCGCATATGTTATTATTTTCTTTATTGTTTTCGTTGATGATGTACGCTGAGTATTTATATCGTACTCATCTCAGATATTCACTTGCACGTCACTTGTTGTGTTATACAGTGCACCGGTATGTACAAATATGGAGAAGTACGATTTGAATACGGTATTTTAATTCAAAATTAAGTGAAAATGGGTTGTTCAACAGAAATGTTGGTAACATTTTCAGGTAGACTGGTTTTGGAGCCGTTTACTTGCAAAACTGTAAAGATTTCGATACTGATCACTACCTATGAACATACTGCTATACATTCAGTTGGAGACAAAAGCGGTTTGCTCCATTCATTGTCTCTGACACATTTGAGCTTATTCATTCATATGAAGGCGTCTAAACTGTTATTTCCACTTGCTTCATTAAGTTCACATGATCCACAGCTCTATTCACGACTTGACATGTTGGCTTTACTGTTGAGATACTTTAGAAATCCACCCGTAGTGTTCGTTTCAATCTTAAAAATTGAAGTTAGATTTGTTGAAATTTGTTTGAAACGTTTGTCGTGTCATGTGTGGTCCAATACGAGACTTTGAAACGTGTTTGATTTGTTTTTAGGGAGTGGATTTTGAAGTTGCCTTTACATTGTTTTTTGCTATGTGCAATAAACAATCATGACAAAAGTTGTACCACGATTGCACATACAGAATATATGTTTCCTCCCTTTTTTACAACTAACATTGCTGATTTACTAAAAACGTTCTTTTTCGGTATGGCTTAGCATACTATCACCTCCATCTGCACCCGATTGTTTTTATGAACTCGTTTCCCGTTGACTGCTGGTTATCTGCAGATTTGTGTTCGGTTGCTCTATTTTGAACGCTTCTTGGACCGGTTAATTCGTGTAAAAGGGTGCTTCACATTCAGAGTGTGAGAACACTCTCATTGTAATTTTGTCAATAGTACTGTATCAGTTTTAATAATTTCGACCGCCTTTCCTGACGTATTTTGGATCTGGAAGATATTCACATTGGTCCGACCGTCTGATTCGACGTTATTGGGATTGTCGGTTACGCGTTACTCAGTAGATTGTCCTAAATTGTTAATAACGACTTTATCTCCGACGTGTTTCGTACGACACTGTCCTCTAACCAGTTTCCGTGTCTATTTCACACAAGCAGATGCTATTTTTCTCTCTGAACACTAGGTTCACCTGAGGACTAAGTTTGATTCGTTGTTGCACAACATCTTAGCATTTACTTAGTTAGACATTTTGTCAAAGTGTTTCAACGTGTCGCTCTGACGCGGTCCTGGATTAAGTGCGATTTTTGATCCTGTGATGTGGCCTTGATAAGTTGATAAGTCCGGAAAAGACCTGAACACGTGCCGACGTGCACTTTCACACAACAAACCTGTCCTGTACTCTATACTAGTGGCATAATTTGACCAGGCATCAGTGAATTCCGAACTACGACGCTGCGCACACTAGAATAGAGTCCGAACGTACGGTTAGTGAAGTAGCTTTTTGAAATTGAGGCCAGTTAAACCGGAGGAGAGCATACGACGGTGACCAGAAAAAAAAGCAATGATTCTTCTGAGGAAACCGTCAAAACATAATAACATGTAGGCGAAATTATGTGGTTTGCTTGATTGTAACACTGGTGGACTCATATGCGAACAGTCGCTAATAAGGAATATTTTTTATTGGATGCTTTTTCCGATCTCATCGGGTCACATAATCTCCTTTTCTGACGCTAGACTTAAAACTACTGTTTGTGTTTCTACTCCAGTCAAAACTGTTTGCACTATAGATGCTTGGGACCTGACGTCACTATCAAATAGCGCATTCAGATCCTGATGTCCCTGTGGCCGAAGTCATCATAAGTCCAGTCTAATTAGTGGAAATCTGAAGGAGAGGTTATTCGGTTTCTGATTCCAGGCAAGTTTGAAAATTTCACTCGTTTGCATCACAAAATGTATTTTACTGTTTGATTCAACGAATCGTCTGTGGACTGTCACATTGGCATGCGTACCAGTGGCAACTACTAGTCGCTAAGCTCATGTGAGCACACAAATACTTTACTGTCTCCCAGTAGTGGTCATCTGGACTCGTTGTGAGTAGGATAACAACTTGAACGTGATTAGATTTAGTGTGCACATCCAAGTTCAATCACAATGCGTCCGGAATTTTAGAATGTGGCTGACATTGTTTGCATCGAGCAGTATGAAGAGAACGTAAGGAACTCAGACGAACCTCCAGTGTTCTGCTCTACAGCAGTGAGGAAAATGCATGCACACAATCGTACCAGTAGATAATATGGACTCTTCTTTCCTACGAACGATGTAAGTATGACAGAAGTATCAGTCGGCCGGCTTATTACTGGCAACAGGAATATGTGTATGAGTATGGCAGATTCATGGATTGATCCAACCTATCAAAAACAAATGATTGGTGAATGGATGTGGCTCACTTCTTCATTTCAACGGCCGAATAACTTGGTTTAGTTAGCACTGTTTCAGGTCATATGCAAATAAATGTGATTAATAGTTCAACATATCTGTTGAAGAAACCGCAGTTGACCTACTATAGTGCACTGAGAAACTCTCACCTCTGTTCTAAGGGTGTACCCAAACATGTAGTTTGCCAGGAATTCATCTGTAGAGCCTTCTGACACTCACTTCCAAAAAATGGAGCATGTTGCTTTGCGATTTCGTTTATACACACAATCAACAAATGTCTGATTTAAGGATTAAATGATGCTAGGCAAATCATTGTCAGATTTAAAGTTATCTACAGCAAATACAGTAGACTCTTTAGATCATATGGGTTGTGTATAACGTTAAATCTACGTGAGTTTCGGTTTTTGAAGCAAAGTAGATTATCTGTCCGGAAGGCACATGGAAGACAAGGCCGTTTTCGTCTATTTTCAACTAGTTCTCTTTCGCCGTTTTAGTCGTAAAAGTAAACTGATCATTAGGAAGTCATTTATCTACAACTAAGGAGGCGGCAGTTTGTTTGGCTGAACGATCAACACTAATTCTCTGTAGATAAGGACAAGAATGAAGTCGGTTCACGGTAATCAGCGTTGAATGGGCTGGGTCAGTGGGACAGAAACAGATTATTTCACCGTTCGGGCGGCCGTGATTGGCCAAGGAAACACCAGGATTTGAACGAACTGTTGCTGAATAGACAAACCTTGATGACCTAGCCTGACTGCCAGCGTCACGAGCAAAATCAGGATGTGGTATTCGACCTTTCATGACTAGATGGAACCCGGTAGACGGTATCAAACGCTCTGTTCGTGTTTGTGTTCACAGTAATCACTTAACTGAGCCAGGACTGATGAATTGATGTTATTTTGTTCCAAAATGTAGCAAAGTGGGCAATGTTCATGGATTATTTCAAGTGTGCGTCTAGTTAAGCAAATTGATTATGGTGAGCGGCAGAACAGTGAGATGAATAGATCAAGAAAGAAACAACCCCACTATGCATGTTACCTTACAATTTCAATGGTACCATCCGTTTTGAGCGAAATATGGTAACAGAGCTTGCGGCTCACTAGGTCGTGTTAATGACATTGGTTACCTAACAGGATACGAACTCCTCGCGGGGTCCCTGTTGCATGACAGGGCTAAGTAAATATTTTTCTTAATCGACAGGGTCCACTACAGGCCACGGCTGTCTCTCTTGCAAGTTGCTATTGTTGAACTTTTTGGAACAATCATTTGTGCTGAAAATTATTCGCTGTCGTTCATTGTAAGGATACGGCGAAACAGGAGAATTCTTCAAAGCCGTTTGTTGAGGCTTTGTTTTTCTGAAGCACAGTTATTGTGAAGATAACTCGTCGATTGGTGTAAATACTACGAACAATTTCAACGACCAAATGTCAGCCTTCTCAATATGTGCGTATACACAAGTACAACAGATTGGATGTCTACCTAGTCATATACACATATACATGCAATGAAGAATATACAGTAGGACTTTTGCGCAGTTATAAACGCAGGCTTCTTACAGGACTAATGAGGTGCGGTGAGCGGCATCAAGCAAAACTACGGTAAGTCTATTACAAAATGTTTCAACCCAATCCGTATATTTCCTTCTTCGTTATGGTGGGCTAATATATACAACAATTAACATTGTCTTACTATAAGTTTTGTTTGGTTGTTTAGTCCACGGTACCACTCGCTGTTCAATGCAGTTATTTTACAATGCAACGGTTCCAGTCAATCGAATTTCTTGCTGTTTATTACTGTCTAGTTAAGCTAAAAACTCGTTTAAAAAGCTTGTAGGAAGGTCTTATTGTCAACCCGTACGTTTGGGTTAAATACGACCGAACGGCGTAAAGGGCGTCCGGCCGTGAAAACTCTGGGATTCCAAAAGATTCGAACCACGGACAGAAACGGCATGCTTAAACAACACAAACGGTCTATCAGCTGAGTTACAAGATAGCACCACCCACCCGGAAAATTCGCTTTCTACCAAACCAATTTACGGTCATATGGAATCCATGGAACCGATCATCCGTTTGTTTATACGGAATTTCACCCATTCCTCTGTTCAGTACTGGAGTTGGATAAAGCCAATTGGAAGTTATTTTTGGGTACTTAATATCCTAGATAGTTTGATAGATTCCAAAAGACACAGTGAGTTGGGGGCTAATTGATAACAAATGTGACATTCCTGAGCTTTTGGCTTGATTGTGTAGATCAGATAAAGATGGGCCTGCTACACTTGAGCATGCTTCTTTCACGGATGAGGATCCATCGAAAGTGCAAACTTTATGCGATTGGGTCTAGTAGTTCTGTTCGACAAAGACTAACTGGACTGTACGCCTTAATGCAAAAGCTGCAATCAAATGCAAGTGTTACCCAACTTATAATTAACCCAATCTCCGGCTACCCTTCAGGACTGGAATTTTCTTGATTAACCGTTGTTCAAACGTCACTGGCCAATCAAGTTGTACGACCGTGCGTGCATACAATGCACGGTTGGTCATTCCAATGAGAGTAGCTGATAATGAACATGGTCCACTCCAGCTGCTTTAAAGCTCATTGCGTCCCAAGTGAAGCATAGCAACAACCACGCATGACTTACTTGGCCAACGATTTGATTATTCAGTTACATCTGTTTTCTCCCTTCGAACAATAAGCCTAAAGATAAGTCCGCGAATAGTATGACCAATTCGAAATAAAATTTCGCATACAGTCGTGAATAACCTTGCAAATCAAATTCGCCTGGTTGCGCAGAGTTTGAAGGTACAAATGATCAGATAACTTAAGAGTCATCAAAAAACACCAAGCGCTTTCACCGAATTGGTGGACAACCTGTTTTAAGTCTGAAACAGATTGAATGTCTTCAGAATTCACTGTCTTCTGGCAGTTAGGTGTCATCTTTTAAATGATCGTCGTCACTAGCCTTAACACGTAACATGAAAGAGCACTGTCTGGTTTACGGCAATTAGCCACGCCATTTTTGTATTACTAATGAGTAGTGTAGCAGAGTTATAATTTTGGTTGAGACCCAAGCTGGATTCAAACCAGTGACAGACACAGCCTGCCACAACGCGGTAAGCGGTCTACCAGCTGAGCAATGACGCCACACAAGGGGCTCGGAAATTTCACGTTTTCACTCTGGTACATACTATTACCCGGTATTTTTAATGAAAAAGCAAATCACCAAGCCAATTGTCATACTTCAACGACAGTGTCGAAGCAATAAAAACAATCAATTAACCAGTCATTATTGCTCTACCATTTTCAGGAACAAGGAAGTAACCCCCAACAGATCTATGTCCAAATCTCACAAGCATACGGTAGATATGAGAATGAGCACCAAACGTGGAATTGTCGGATAGACTGCTGCTTTGTGTACGATTTTTTGTTGCTCATGTTGTGAATCGGTCATGGTCTAGCTTCGCCCGAACTTAATAAATCAACTTTCACGGTGTAATTCTTAGCTCTGCTATTTCCTTCTCTGATAGTTTAGCGATTTTTTTCGAAGGGTTACTTCAGCAAGAGCTTATCTTTCATTTGAATGATACACGCCTGTTACGTAATTCTTTCGTTTCGACGGCTAACAGCAAGCGATCGGTGATGGCTTGAGTTACAGATTCTGTGACCCGTGAATTTTATGCCAACGAGATGTAAGAATGTGAATGAAGCATACAAAAAGTTGAACATTTGTGAGTAATCAGCAGAACCAAAACTTGTGAATAAATGTGAAAAAAATTGAACAAGTGTTAAAAATTATGTTGAAATTGTTATTATTCTATGATACAGGTACATTTATCGACAATTCTTCGTTCCCTAAACAATCGTCTAATATTTGTGTATCAACTTGAGTTTGAGCTATCTATTAACATGCGAATTGTACCCTTATAGGTACACATGGAAATTCCATAGTTTTCTACATGGGTTATCGTCTGAATTAATTAGGCTTCGACAGAAGCTGTCGAACCTATTCGGAGTTTACGTGGTCAGTGTAAGGCATGGCGTTTGTGGTTTCCGTCGCCAATGACTTGCGTCTGAATGATCTGAATCTTTCACCAACTGCTCGACCCAATGAATTGAAATTTTATCATCTATACGGTTTGTTTAACATTGTCAGTTTTTTTAGTTTTATCAGCCTGAACCAAATCGGACGGTCGACAGATATGAGGCCATCAATGCTTATCTGCTTGAAGCCCATAAATTTATTGTTTTCCCGTCAGTAAGTTGTAGTCAGTTTAACGCCACTGGCTAGTCTCCATATGAATGTTTCGTGAAAATTGCACCACTTTCACTTTCGTGCTCTCAGTTCTCAATGTCTGTTTCCAATCAACCGGTTGATTCGATGATTTCGTTCTTCAGAAAAACACTTACTCTTTATCGAGACAATTTACCGTAGCAAGCAATGAACTTGGCTAAGTCTAAAGCAAATTGGCAAGCCTTACCTGTGTTCGCCTGTGGATACTTTTCCAGCGAACCAGACTGTTAAGTTTTTCTCAGTATTCACCTGACGGACTAATCATAAACTGGTTCACTCTGTGCCATTTGACTTTGATTTACTGGTCGGCTGTCTCCAGATGGAACAACATACATTTGTTGCTTGGTTCCGCTGGTGGTCACACAGACTACCTGCTTTTCTAGTGTAGTATGCTCCGTACGACCATGATCTGTGTTTGCTACCTATAAATGATAAGAGTATTTAGTAAATATGCAGTGTCTTCTCGATGAAGTCCACCATATTTTATCCTGCAAATTCTCCCTTAACGCACAAAACTATGACAAATCAAGCTTGACAACCAAATTTTCAAAGTTATTAGGTTTGTCCAGCCTAGGTTGTCAGGATGATTAACTCGTGTGTGTTTATGACAATGTTGAGATGATTGCAGAATGTTCGAGCATACGGCATCTCACGCTTATGGACTGTGTCTCAGTTGCTCAACTGAGTTGAATTAGCAATAGAGACAGTCTACAAAAAGTGCTCTAAAAACTACGTGAAAATGCGTATGTCACACGAGGGTAAAAAACTTTGTGCATTAAACACAAAATACCCTCCCCTTCTGATTTTAAATAATTGAAAACTCACCCTAATCGTTGAAAAACGTACTTTTTGCCCGTAGTTACTAGATTTGTCGCGGTTGCTGCACACACAGGGACGTTTGTCTTTAATCAGCTGAATGAAAACTGTGAAGTGTTAGAGCTAAGGCAGCAGAAAAAAACCGCTCTCCACGAATGTTCACGCAATTGAAGTTGACACCATCAGCCTTAACTCTAATTTTTAAAGGGTTATTTCGATGACTAAGGAATGTTGAAGTACTATTTCCCTACACAAGAACATGTGTTTAGCTTCATACTTGGTAAGCATTACATCGGTCCACAGTCTTGGTAATTTGCTTGATAACAAACGCTCATTAACTCACATTAAGTCGTCAATATAAGTACACGCATGGATGCTGTATGAGCCACACAACGAGTACAGACAATCAATGACTGTTTTCCTTAATAGATAGAAACGCTTGCATAATTAGTCGAAAGTATCTGTCCAAAGGACAGAACATTGCGCATCTTACGGTCTAGGCATATTTAGCCCAAGGTCAAGGTGCATGGGCTACTGTCCATTTACAGAATGGTTAAATAACCATCTAAGAGATATGGAGGGTAAGATAGCAGTCGTAAACTAATCGGTATATTGAACGGTTCAAAGGGAAAATTCGAACATCCACTTCTGGTGATGGATAGTAATTGGGAATTAAAGTTGTGATATGATTATTTACACGAAGCGCCCAAGAAAGAGGAAGTTTCTAGACACCACGCATATTTCATTTGAAAGCGTTATGGTTATTCTTTGAAGCTCAACATAACAGAAGGACAATCCCTTAGTCACTATCGCTATGCAAATCGTCTGATGTAAATGTGGTGCACCGTCGTAGTTAGACTAGTTTTTCCCTCCGAATAGCGTAGAAGTTATATTATGTTATTGTGAATAATCTAATGTGGAGGCTCACGAACGATCCATGCTTAATAGAATATTCCAATACACGAATAATTAGTGAGGGTTTGTGTTTTAAAGTGGAAAGCACAATTGCAATCGGTCACTTCACCGAACACTGAACACCGAGTCGGATAACAAAGAGCGCGGTATTTTGGTAAATCCTATGGCTTAAACTGACGAGTGATGTTCCTGTTCCCAACTTTAAGAAGGATATCTTCCCGAAAATTTAAACAAATTGGACTAAAAATATTGGCTTCGTACCATGAAGAATCTTTGCTTGATCCGGGTATGACGTTGAAGTGAAGACGAATTCTAAGACATATTTGGATGAAACTTAACAATTGGAACAACCGTGACAAGAATGTTTTCATTCTGCCCACTTATCATCAGTTTCAGATGCCTCTGAACGAATGACTATCGGGGGGGGGGAAATACATCCGATGTTCACTCTGAAGGAGAAGCCGAGTAAAAAAGCGATGCTTTAATGACCTTATGATAAGTTTTGCTTATCTTGAACCAGAGAGAAAATTATTTCAGAATAAATGTCTTTTAGCCAAGAGTTGGTTCACTCATTTGACAAATTAAAAAGTTGTTCATTCGTTGGTTATGCTAAATATTGTTTAGACTTGTCATTTAACGGAACGGCGCCACATATAAACCCTTGATAGCTTCTTTTTGAGTTTCCCTCTATACTGATCGTTATATATTTGTTACTGTTTCTCAAGCAATTACGAAAAATCCGTACATCATTTGAAAATGCGAAATGGCATATTGGAACATGCAATCCGTCAGCTGTTACGGCTTTTGCCTGCCAGCACTTATAAGAAAGGATTGACAGAGAAGTTCAGCAAAACTGATGTGTGGATTAACTAGGCGTCAGCAGACTTTTCTTAAACAGTGGACTTAAGATTGTATTGCAGCGCTGATGAAGTGAAGTGATTACTTGGACACTGTTTGAGGTCTTCTGTTTTACTGGTAGTGAAGAACCAATGGCTGAATACTGAATTACCTGGAACACCATGCTTCTAGCAAAGTGAATGAAGTCTCAGCAGGAGTTCTCTATTCAGATAGGTCAAATCATGAATTGGGTGCTTGAAACTATTCAACACAGCATGTGATGTGCCTCAAGTTTTTGTGTTAAAACAAGAGATGAATACGGGTTTGCTTGGCGGTTTCCAGTTTTCACAGTATACCAGGATGAGTGAATAGGTCGAACTAAATTGCTGGTTTGAGCTGACCAAAAGTGCAACACTCACAGGGAGCAGATCCTTATCTGTCACTGAGTTGACAATATGGGACGATCCTCTAAGGTACGTTCAGTTGACCGCTGTTTTGTATGTCATGCTTGGGTTGTTTTGCACAAAGGAAACCAAAACGATAAACACAAAAACAGGCTGTATGAACGGGCAATATACCTTTCAGCTGGGAACGCATGTGTTGTGTAAATAAATTAAATTCGATGACAAACAGTGGAATATTCTTTATCATTTGCTACGCTAAGTCTCATGATTGCGATTTCAACAGAGCATCACCCTCCGAATGGCAAAATAATGCAAACGGAGCCTTTCGTTCATTGATCGCATACGCTAACGAACAAACAACTCTGGGTGGAAATTTTCAATGAAAATGTCAGTAAAAATGGTCTTTTTTGTACACCTTACGTATCAAAGAAGTTTTGAGTTATCTACACATATAAGACCAAGGTACTCTTTGATGCAAAACTACTGAGGTTCAGTTTTCTGTCTTATCCAGTTCACAATAAAGTACACGTTCGGTTTTTATGAACAGCCATGATCAGACATGAACTCGCTGAGAAAATGCGATATTCGTAGGTAAGCCAGCTGTAAGTTAAGGTGGATATTTTTCCAAGTAACACTGAATTGCGTCAACATTTCATTCAGACTCTTCGATTTACCTTCCACAAGCGCACTGCTACTCATTCAAGGTTTAAAAATAGCGAGTAGTTTTTTTATGATCAGACACTGAACTGCTCTCAAACCTGAAATCTATCAGCCACTAGTGAGACTTATGATGTACCAACTGTTACGCCTTCACTTTGTTGATATAATCTGTTAGAAAACAGAAACCAAATGTTACGCGTTCTGCGTTACAGCAATTGCTTTACTTTATTGGCCGTCATATACATGTCATTACGTTCAGTATACACGTTCGGAAAATTCGTCAAGCCCTTCGGCAGAATGCTGTTAAACTAAATGTCACTAAAAACGAAAGTAGTCGCTACACGTATGCTTCTTTGCCTCACGATTGCAATAAATTTACAGGGCGTCCCAACCTGGTATCCTAAAAACTGTTTCCAACAACTCATCTGGCAATTATGCCTGACAATGGTGTGCCAAATATTGAATAACTAATTTCGGCTACAATGATACCTCGTTTACATATGTTCACAAATTCTAGCAGTTACAATGTCTAATAGCTCAGATCTTTCAGTAGTAATCGAATCAACCATCCTGCTTCGCTTCAAGCCTCGTTATTTTTAATGACATTTCAGTGTGTTAATCTTCACTATTCAGCAATATTGTCAAAAATGATAGATGAATTGTGAACAGCAAGCGGTGTCCGTTTACATCTCTTCGCATTTGAAAAACGATTGTTTAGCAGAAGACGTATAAAGTTGCCTGCACAGCAATTAACAGGATAAATTTTGTGCTCAGTTGACTTCCACACCACGTTTCATGTCTTAGCTGACAGATATACCGCTTAATGGTGCTTCTTAGTCCTACGTAATAATCCATTCGATCGAACGACGGTTCTGGGTATTTTTTCACCGTTATAATAACTGTAGGATGTATAAATTGTGTTGTTAACTTAGAAGTCAGACCAAGCCACACAAAACAGTATAGAAGCTTCTGCAGAAATAACAAACGACAATCTGGAAGAGGTGCTTAAATGTTTTGAAGTACATGGCCGTTCACACTGCGGGAAATGAGATACATTATTGGAGGTGTCAGTTAAGTGAACCCTAAAAGGTGTTAGAGCAGTTTGGCGGCTATTTGCCCGTGTGTATAACATAACTGCAAGACAATGTTTCAAACGTATAGCATGCAGTTTCGTGGCAATATTATCTGCTATTTAGAATAGTGAATTTGGTAGATAAGTGGTACATTCTATGTCTGGTTTCATGACATCACCACACTTTTTACCAGATATTGTCCGCCCTGTGTGTATGGGTAAGTATGACGTTAGTATTATCAAGTCCAGCCATCGACAACAATCTAGTACAGTGTTTGTAATGACGCTTAAGAAGATTTGAGCTATACAGTCACACTGAACACAACGTTACAGAGCGTAGATTCATGAGGAAAGACAATCCGCAGCAAAATGGCGGTAGAACCTGAATAGTGAATAAAATATTAGTTCATTATCCAACGTTTCCGTTGACTACAAAGGGTTACAAAGGCAAAATGAATAAATCGTTCAAACCTGGTAAACGTTGCGAGCTGAAAAGTCTCGTTTGAACAAGCTTATGTTCTTTGACAGACCATTTATACAAGTTACATGATATACTTTTAGATAGAAGTTCATCAAACAAATAAGATTGCACAATCAACCAGAGCTCCGGAAGAGAGTCATAATGCCTAATGTGAACACTTGTCAGACACGAATGTTGGTGTAAACCTACAAAGCATCCAAGCAGCCTCTAGTTTGACTAGCACACGAAAACATTGCGACAGGTAGAGTTCGCACCGCATGTGAGTCAAGACCGTAAATATTTTCTTCCTTCTATCTTTCCACCAGTAAACATTGCTGACCTCCACACTAGGCTTGTATCGATTGGTTATCACGTGACCATGCTATTGGTAGATAGGTTCCAGATGAGATCGTCGTTATCCAAGACCGTCTGATTTTTTTCACGTATCATCATTCGCGATGCTTCCAGCGTGAAGATGGATTTCTTCGAAACATGCTTGACGATGTTTTCTACGGGATTAGGTATGAGGCATGGTTCACTAATTTATCTCCACCGGTTTCGATTTACAACAAAACTTTCGGCGACCTCTGTGCTGAATACTCTGAAGAAAGAAATAGCGACCGCCCAGAATAATGATGAACAGTTCTGGGTATTTGTGATAGATCCCTATACCTTTTTGGAAATCGGAGTGATAATCAGAATGTGGCAATTTAAAAATCCCATTTCAGAAGTCTGACAAACTTCCGTTGTGCACTGTATGAAGACCGATTGAAATAGACCTACGAGTTCACTAGAAATCGAAGGTGCTTTTCGAACCATCTGCCTGCGGTTAATCATCATCTGGCCAATTACAAAACATTGTACACCACTATGATTGTCATGTTAGCAAAATCAAGGACAATTAGCCGTATAGTTACGTCACGCCGTTGTGAATTGTAGGAAGTAGAACACGAAGTGTAGCAAACATGTTTTCCAAAAAGTCCCATCACACCGTTACGGTTATGGAAGAAATCAAAACTAAATACTGTTACATGGGAAGCTCGGTGTTGGTCGGAATTCACACTATCTCTGTTTTTTGTTGGTGGACGCCGACTTGGTATTAAACACAGAAGAATGCGCTAAGCTAATGGTTTGGAATCCGAGCTTTAGCTTGTAACCCCTACAGTACAAAAGAACGGATACCCTGCCCATTTTGTGACCAAAAATATGAAGGAAGTTCCGGCATCACTTAAGACTCAAGGGGCTGATAAAGAGTCCATTTTCATACGGCTGCCATACAAAGGATTTATGTTGGTTGAATAACTGACCTGTCGTCATACTTGTCCCCTTAAGAGAACGTTCAACGCAGCCAGACTACTTATCTTACTCATCAGTTCGCCAATGATTACTCCAAATTTTACGGATAAAGTGCCGGTCTACAAGTCGCTTGTTCGTTTGTGACTGTTCTACAAACGACATGGGTCGTACAACTCAGCATTTGTCAAAAAGAGTGACAGAACATCATCCAGCATGAATCAGGACACGTGAGAGAAAATCAGTCAAGTTGAAAATAGACCAAATCCCCCACTATTCATTAGTAATCTGAAATATTACCTAGCATATTCAATGAGATCGGAGATTCTGATCTGTCTTGGAAGTTCTAGTCGCGGGGTTATCGATTGACGTTAACAGGTCAGTTGCTGTTTCTCCTCTCGAGACGATCGGGCAATCTGATCACTGCTCACAAGCGAAAGTGGCTGGGCTTTCAAATCTGATTATTCGGTTGTGCCTAATGTGACGTCAATGGCGCAGTGGTCAACGCGGTTGCCTCATGTTTGGATTGGCCGGAGTTCAAATCCTGGCCGTGGCATGGATGTGCACTACTGATGAACTCTAATGAGAGCAAAACTCGAGTCTAGTGCTTCTTTTCGAAAGAGGCTGGCTGGAAAGTCTATCTGAAAGCGAAACCTGCGATCGAATGTGGGTGATGTTCAACTTAAAAATCACGACTGTCATTGCAAGCCACCTGGTTGATAGAGTTACACCGCACCGGTCAGCGCATTTACCGCCAGCGAATATTGGCCACTGCTCAGACCATTGCCATTCGATTACGCATTCTACACTTGTCTTGGCACAAAAACTTCGTTCAATCCTATCAGCTACCTTGGCCATTAGCTGACCCGTCCTATGGATATGTAGGCAGTCGACACCCAGTTGAAGTCCACAAACAAAAAATTGAGATGATGTGAATTCCGACCAACACTGTGCTTCCCATCTGACAGTTTTTAGTTTTACTTTCTTCTATAACTGTAACGGCCTGATGTGACTTTCTGGAAAACATGTTTGCTACACTTCGTGTTCTATGACCCAAAAGGAATTTGTGAAATAATTAGGGGAATATTATGTGGCAAACTGACTTCCAGTATTGTCAAGTGGGTAACGAGGATCATGCTAACCGTAGGGCCTGAACAGATTTCTCTTGGGCGCACAACTGTGGATTGTGCGATCGAATCTAGAACACTTTCGCGGTAGCCAGAATACGAAAATTGACTCCTCTGAACTGACGACTGGGTAGACGGCAAGTACGCTGGAAAGATACTTCCGACGAGAATCGGTGCCTTGAATCAACAAGGTGCACCAGAATTTTACTAGAAATGGACTTCATTTCACCCTTATTTAGCCATGTGGGGTGGTGCTCACGCATACTCTGAGAAAGGCATCTGGTTGTGCGACCGACGCATCCTGTTGCCTATGGGCAGTTGTAATTGGACTACGTGGTTGGATTTAAACGAGATTCGCAGTTGTGCCGTAGTGTAGATCTTTTCAATTGCGTTGCTTAATCTACGCGTCATCAGTTGTGCGAAAAAGTCTACGACTAATAAGCATCAATTAATCGTCTTCATGGTGGCGTGGATATATGATTTTGGAAAATTGCGGGTACTAGTAGATGTCATCTGGTTGTGCTAATTGGTCGGTTCCAACAGTATGTAAACCAGCAGTGATTCATTTTGCCCAACTACGAACAAAAACCTTAAAGATTCGGTATGAAGCCACCACCGTTTATTCAACCCTCGTTCTGTTTAGTGAAGCCGAACGACTTTCGGTTGTTCGTAAGTTGTGTTGTGAATGGTCAATCAGTAGATTTGAAGTGCACAAATCTTTCACTTCTGAACCCTCCGCAGATTAACTTTTAACACTTATACTCGCATAATCGATCACAGCTCACGTCCACGAGTCTTTGTACACTCACATATAAACCTTCCGGCAATTTGAATGGTGCATACAGAAATTTCTTATGCGAATTGTGCTTGAATTGATGTCGTTGGGTCTAAATGAGAGTTTTTTACAAACGAGTTAAGAGCAGAGAGCTTAGGGTTTAAAACTGTTCAGCTGCTATCTAGTCAAATGTCATTATCTGAATGTGTTCGTTCCGTTCAACAAGGAATACGGTCACTTCAACGCAAACAATAAGTCACTCATTTATGGATATTGTGCGACGGGTCTTAGCTGATCACAGTCAATAGTTAATGCTGACATTAATGCATAAAACAAGACGATGGTCAGGTCTGCTTTTCATGTTAAGGATGTCATCGCATAAAAGTAATTAGGAACGTGATGCTTAATTTTGTGTGGGGTGATGCCCATATTTTGCGAATAAGCTTAAACCTGACATTGTTTGCAGAAACTGGGGCGACACTGTAATCACCCATAACGATCTAGAGAGAATCTTGTGTCTGAAATTATTAAACTGTACATTTTTCCTGTGTAACTGAGTTCACTGTAATTCACAGTGAGAGGGAATTGGTAGTGGTTGATTTGTTCTAAGGTTGTTTGTGTATGTGGTCGTAAACCTGACTGCAATACCACGGTTTTACTGAACCCACCTGCATAAATTAGCACAGGAGAACCTTCGAAATCTGTTTGAGCAGATGTTGTGCAGTGCCGCTCTTTTAACGTCGCAGTGGAGAATGGTTTTGCCAAATTTTTGAATTCTTGGCGGCAAAGTGCTGCTCTGCATGTTTTTCATTCTTCTCTTGCATGTTTGTGGTTCTACAGCGATGATTCGGGCGTGTGTTCTCCTGGATCATTAGTGGTTTCTTGGCCGCCTATCACTGCACTTATTCACTCGAAACCGGGTATTTCGTATGTTTTTAGCAGGTCCTTTTAGTTCGAAAACTGTCATGGCTGCGTGCATACCTGACCTGCACACCAGTAAAAAATTGACGGCTCACAATCGTGATTAGAGATCTTTAAATTCCACCATGCCATGGCGTTCCGTGTAGAATAACAAAACTGGGGTACTGATTTGCTCACGTTCAGTGGAAACACAGGTTTACATCTAGTCAGTGTACCGTAAACATAGGACTGGTTCTTGTACGTCTTTGACTTTTCCAGCTTACACGTTTCACGAAACGGTAGCACATGTTTGTGTCACATTCTCGTGACAGCTACACGCTACACCAAAGTGGTGCGATTACCAACTCTGTAACACGTTCAAATACCTGAATTTAGCCCACCGAGAAAATAACCGTTTGCAGATTGGTTCCACCAAAATGGTGAGCAGCAAAGCAACCGAACCTTGTTGCACAATAGCTACTGCAGTATTCAGAAAGTAAAATCCACCACAGTTTTCCGGCCTTTTCCAGGAGATATTGTTACCCGTATAGATTGTTTGCCTTGACTATTTGTGTTGTTTGAGTGTCGTTTTTTAAGTCACCAATGCATGAACGTGAACAACACTCATGCACATAGTTAATTAATTCGAGATCCATAATCTTGATTGCCTCAATGTTCACATCCTTCTGCTTGTTAAACTCCATTCAGTTTACTACTGACCGATGATAGACCGTCCAGCAATGTATACTGATAACAGAAAGTCTCGTGTGTTCAGTTAAATTTTCGCTACGTGAACAAAGCAGAATTATATACTATTCCACAGCCATTGTCACTCTGTACAGAGGTTCGGAAACAGATATTTTTCGAATGGTCGTATAGTGGAGTTGCCATTGCGTTGAAACCGTGTGCGATAGAGACGATGTCTCAGTCAGGTGTTTCATTCACAAAAATATATCCGAGATATTTTCCCAAGTTTTCACAGAGTTTATTTTGATCCACTGTGTAGCTATTTCTTATGAACTTGTCGCCAAATCATAAGCAACAGCTTTCAATACTGTGATACTGACATACTGGGAACCATAGTCAAAGCATCATCAAAAAGACCTTACCGACCAAGTTTCGCAAATCGGTCACGTTTCAGCGATAAGCGTTGTCATATCTTGCAAAGTTTTCGAACCAAAGACATGTACGTTGTTAGACAGAACAGGAAATCTTTTTATAATGGTTGTTTTGTTTTCAGCTATCAATTCCAAGTGACTAGCGTGAGACATGTTTAATGGACAAAATCGTGTGTCCACGGAACAAAAGAATTTCGAAGGTTAGCACATTCACAAGTAACTGAAAGAAGGACAGAGCCACCCTCTTCAAGATTATATCGCCCATCTGATCATTATATTCGGACTACGACGTCTTTACCTGGTCAATATGGCGTCAGTCGTATTAGTTCAGCTGATTCCACAAGTCTAAACAACTCTTTTCGGTCAATCTCGTCGGGATTTTGCAATTACACGAATCATAGGCGGTTTACATGTGGGTCAGCGAAACAAGTCACATGGGTCAGTAATTGTATCGTTGGTGGAGGCGGTTGTGTTCGTTGGGGACTGGCACGTAGGTTGGCCGTAGGTGACAGCTTCAAGTGGTTCATATTCGGCCGGGTTTAGAGTGGTTCTGAGTTGGACGGCCAAATAAGCTGAAGGGTCCATGCGAACAGCTTCTGCTCCCAAAAGCGTAAATCACAGAGTCTGATGGCAGTGACAGATGCTGATAACAATCACAGGCTGTCCAATATACAGTGGACTTGGAAGACCTTGTGAATGATTCGAAAAGCCATTATAAGTCATGTGGAACCCAACTGCGATTGAAATAGGGTTAAAACGACCACTGAAAAATCATTTCGGGATGTGTTCACGAATCTTATCCATTGGCTGCCTTTTAATTCTGACAGCACAACCGATTTAAAGGCATCATGTGAGAGAGTAGATACAGAAGGACAAGGACAGGTTGGGCAACTTAACCTCAAGATATGCCATTAATACGATAATTCATGCAGATAGGGTGAGTAGCCTCAATCGCATTTAAGAGTCCACAGCTAATTATTTCGCCGTCAACCTCACCCTTATGGAAAATTTCACGTACAGAGAGCTTGTAAAACTTGCATTCAGTAAAGGTGTGACTGAGGTCAGTGTTCTCATCTGGGAACAACGCGTCTAGAGGTGGACCATTTGCTGCTCCATTCTTCTGCTCGTGGATTCTCCGTTAAATTGATATTGGACGCTGAACTTGTAGAACAACAATGTCTCACAATTTTCTCCCGGTAATGTTTACATCACTCTCCCTGTTCACCATTAAGATGCAGTTTAGTGAAAGCAGAGGTCAGGCTACCTCCCGCCAGTGTGCTTTGGTATGATCAGCCCTGTGAGATAGTCGATGCTCTATGTGATCTGTTTCAGAGATCTGTATGCAACTCACCTACACTTCATGCATTTATAAAAGCTTGGTGCGAATGGTCAAGGGTAGCTGTTTGCAGAATTGTTTCATTCTTCATACAATATAAACCTGATGAACGTCACATGAAATCAGCTGCAGTTAGGCTAAACGACATTACAACTGGTCACAATAGGTTTGGGAATAAAAACTCTAATGTGTGAAGATCGCCTGTCTAACTGGAAGCCGAAATATTCTGATTAGTTAACTCCAGACAAGTATCAGTCAATAAGTGAGGGTTGTATTCATCTGGTGCACATAGTCAGCGGCCTCCATTTCCAGATGGGCACGCGTGCAGTACCACAGGTGATTTGGCATAAAAACAACTTTTATCTAATATCTACTCGTTGGAACAAGACTGGGGAGAGTGTGAGCAAGGGCTACTGTTACCCAGGAAGTCTGTACTAATCGGTCCCACAGTAGGCTACACCTCAATGGTTCTGCACCAGATAATTACAAACAGGAAGTCGCACGAACATTGTGTCACACAGTTTGTAATATCTGATCGAATGGGAGTTCAGTTGAAAAGCTCAATTGCGTCATGCCGTTCCCTGTCCAAAAAGGCTACTTTGTAGGTTTTATCGAAAGACATTCGAAACCAACCGACGCTGGGTCACTAGCCATAACGACATCCCTTAATCAAGCGCACATATCTCTGCGCTTCAAACGTGCTGATGCAACACCCTCGATAAAACAAAGACTGAAGTCAGTACTGAGTTGAACATATACGTCAGTTAAGCCCATTGTGCTTCACATGGCAGCGCACATACCTTCAACTCTATGAAAGGATCCAGGGTTAACACTCGGGAAACTAAATCTTATTTACGGATTTTCTTGTATAGGCGGATTGCAGTTGGTGTCCACTAAATTCTACAACAAACTAACTGCTGTAATACGCCCATAACAGAAGGCAATTGTTGACATCCAGTAACCAGATGCACCATCAGTAGCTTGTAAATGCGGAAGCTAACAGCCACATCGGAGTTGTTTCTAGCTGAACTGGATTTCCAACGTTCTATTTTTGTGCAAACTAATTGAAGAGATTTCAATCGTTTTCTTGACAAGTCACGAATAAGAAATGTGGCATTTTTCGTTCTATTCCAAGGGTACAAAAAGCACGATTTTACCGGGAGTGTAAGCTTCTAAACTAGAAAAGACTGCCGAAGTTTTTCAACCTGGTTGTGAATACTTTGAGTTAAATGAACCTACCTCACGAATTCGTCCATACAGCTCGAATATTTACGTTAGAAATCTGCAAAACACGAACAATCAAAGCCGGAAGTCAGTCCACTGGATAAACAGAAAAGTTGAAAACAGTACTGCTAACGAATTAAGGATAAACATGATAATCGTCTCCAGAAAGTACTGCTTATCAGCCGAGTCAGTGTGCACAGCGTTAAAACCGGATAAGCATTGTGACCACAAGTTAAGAATGTAAATGGCAAAAACCAATATGTAGGTGGAACTAACATATGCTTAAATGGTTTCTTTCAGAGAATCTAGATGCAATCATCATTGTACGAAATGCTTAATCCGATTTCGTGTTTAACACAGCTTTGTTAGCGCTGATGTAGAAGTAAGGGGAACTGACACTACAAATTTGCAACTGTAGCCGCAGTAATATCGAAACAAAGTTGGTTGCAGGTTAGTTTATTGACTGAACACTTGATGGTTGAATTGTTTCATCAGAATTGTGACCGTCTTCCTAGCAGTAATCAGTTAGTACGTTGGAAAATCTATGCTATATACAATGAAAGCCGGCATTCTAAGCGTTTCGGATTTACCAGTTATTGTGCACAGATCAGTGCTTAGGTATTTCTTGTCGAGCCTCAGTTTGCTGATATACTATAAGGAAGGTTCCAAAGTATTCAGACATAGTTACCAACACACAGCGTGCCAAAACATGCCATGATATATAAAAAAGAAGCTGGGATGTAAGGTTTCCATAGCTGCTATCATGTTGTTATTAACTTTTTCATACACTACATAAAAAAACAATGCAATTCCGAATACAGTGTTCATTTGAAACGAGCGACAGTGATTCGGGTGATATGAACAAATTCGAACCGTTTAAATTTGTCTATCTGAAACAACCATGACATTGCTTAAGTGGCAGCTAACAACAAGGAACAGTCTGTTGCGGTGATAGTTACATATATCTTTCCAGTTTATATTAATCATCCCTCACACTATGTCCTCCAAACACTCAACAATGTCAGCTATGTCGTATTCGGCTAGATGAGCGAGTGAGTTTTCACTGAATCGTCCTTGTTACGGTTGCGCAAGTGATCGTTGGTCAAGAGTTGCAAACAGAGATAGAGAAGAGATGGGCATTACTGGTTACCAAGATTAAGCCGAAAACCAGACAAATAAACTACAAATATAAATGACAGACAATTACCATAGTATGCAGTGAGAAAAGAGCACGAATCAAATGCAATGACCAATTACGTCTATGTCCGCATTAGAATGAATCAATCTATGGGGATGGTAACAATTCGACAAGGAACTAAAGTTCACTTAGGGTTGAAGCGTTTGAGCAATCGATAACATGACCGTAATTTGTATTGCTAATTAGTCTAGTGTGGAAACATTTGGTTGACCGTGGATCTGGACTAGGCAATGGAAAAAGAAACAGCTGGTGTTCTAACTCTTTCATAGCTTTGCTTAATCTTTAATAGGATTATATCTCAGACAATGGATCGAACAGCTTGTCGCGGTTTATCCTATTTGCCTCGTTATGGTATATATTTGTGACATTTTCAACCGATTCCTTTAAAGAATATGAATGAAGTGATTTAGTTGATTAGTCCAAACATCAGCCCTTCTAGTATCGCATTAGAATAGTTGCCAGGTGTACACATATAACATTAAAATAGGTTTGTAACCTCCAGTTCTGGCACAGCTTTTCCATGATGTAGCCGCTGTTTGATTGGTGGCACTGTTTTCCAGACTGATGATTGGCTTATGCTACACAGAGCACCATGTGATAATAACTTAGGCTTTTACAGACCTTTCATTGCCGGATTGTTGAAAAACAAATATTCCCTATCACAAATGCTTCTTAAGATCTGTTCTGTCATGTTTTCTATCGTTATACGAGAGTATTCCAGCCGACAGAAAGTGTTCCATCATTAAACAAAGAGAAAAATTTAGTCAGTCTTTCTCCATTCCATGAATTTTGCTCGTGATGATGAAATTGGATGATGGACTGTTTAGCAGGAAGTTTCACACTAGTTAAACACATATTGTCGCTTGTTGGGTTGGACTGTTGCTCGTGAAGTTATATCCCGGATTCTTGACAGTTATTGCAAGGCGGCCATGAGTGCACTGAATAACGGAGGGCGGTTTCTTATTATCTTGGACCATTAATTGTGTAGACAGCATAATTCCTCATTGGACGTTCGACAACAAGGGAATTAGTAAACCACTACCATCATCTGTATCAGAAAATGGATACTGCAAATTAGAAACTGAAAAATAAGCTACTCCCACAATTCTTCTTTTATTTGTGAGTAGTTCAGCAGATTTGATTATTTAGATGAAACCCAACTGTGGAAATTTGAGGCTTCGGGTGAACTCGAACCAGCGACAGAATCAATGTACACAAACGCGGCAAGCGCCTTAGCAATCATGCCAGGGCTTTTGAAATGTCACATTTGGACTCTGTTTCCTAATCGTCCCACTGTCTCATATGAAATTCATCAAATGACCCAAGGTATGGACTACCCAGCTTTCCACGTTTGGGTGGGATGTCTCTGTCACTAGTTCAAATCCAGCCGGAGCCCTAAATTTTTACAATTGGGTCTCAACTGTAACATGACTCTGGCATCCCTTGATTGTTAATTATTGTTGCACTCAATGAATCAAGCAGCCTCCTGTAAAATGCACGAACGCGTTAACTCAAGACTACCTTTCCTAGCAGATAATCTCGATCAGAGTTTTCTTATGTGAAATGTGGTTAAACGCAAATCTCCTACTAGTGTAACGAAAATTCCATTTCCTTCATCGGGGATTTATGACAAGGTGACTCACTTTAAGTAAGTTTTTCCAGCCTAGTGGAGTGATTGTCCTACTGCATAATTTACAGTTTGCATTTACAGAATCTGCTAATCACATTTCAGTCGTTGCATTTTGCCAAAAATTTCGAGTCTGTTTAGACGAAATTCTGGAAAATAGTCATTATTGTTTGTTTTTAACCGAGGAAAACTTGGCCATTCCCATTCTATTTCTTTAACATGTGGAAGTTTTCTCTTCATCGTTTATACGTTATTTATAGTATCGAGTAGTCAACAGTTGTACTAACTATCAGCGATGACACGTCTATAGCTTGTTCTTCCGCAGTCGGAACTGCAGTCAATTGGAGGTCTTGATCACGTTGTTTTAGTCAGAATCCTCAACAATTTATCACCAAAGAAAGATGGTCGATATTGTCTGATCACTATGGCTGAGGCGAATGCCACCAGTTTTCAGTTGCGTGATAACGAATTTGATAGTGTCAACTACACAACCAAATGATCTGTGCCTACTGGCGTTTATCCATCAAGGGTGTCGAATTTCTGTACAGTTGCCATGTTGCCAGTGTTTGTTGTAACATCACGCTCGATGGCTATTTCGATATGTGAATCGCTGTATGTTGTAAATTCCTGTCCGTCCTGCCCATATTGACACCAGTGCAACTGAGGATGAGCCGATAGTTATCCAGTAGACCATGGTCACCTAAAACGCCCATGCAAGTGGGAAACGGCGATCACACTACAATATCTGGGTAAATGAGATTTCTCGGTGATCTTTTGCTTACATCAGTGACAACATGGAAACCAAATTTAGAAAAGTTTGATTCTGAGTACCAGTCATCGTGAATTTTCGTTGATCTCGTTCACTGTAATGTCACGTAATCGAACCCCGAAGCTGTTGAAATTCATGGGAGCTATACTTAAAAAGCTGCTTACCAGTTATCTGCACAAAAGTTGCTTGCAGAACCGATATCACTACCAAGATGCTGACCTCAGTCTTATTGATTTAGCTCATGCTTAACCGCTGTTCTTGATTCCATACCCGACAGATGAGACTAAATGAAGTGTTCAGATATCGCAATATCGATCATTTCGTAGTGTTGGCTAATCTGACCTAATGGATGTAATATTTCAACTAGTCATGCCGTACACAGCGTCTTAAAATGACAACTTGCCTTTATACAGCAGATGTATTTACGGAAAAGAAGAATTTGACATACCACAGTTCAAGTCTTTTTCTAACCCCACTAATTGCGCACTATGACTCTCAAATGCTTGCTTACTCGTTGGCCACTCAATAGTCCATTATCCTGGTTAGTCAGAGTCTACAAATGAATTCTTTCACCACTGAAACATTTAGCTCAACATGGTTCAAGCTCAAACCTTGACTTTAGGGATTTTAACATCGGGTATCATTTTAACACATACAAAAAGCTAACCGCTGAATTATTTCCACCTTCTGTCCTTCCATGCATGATCATATATCTAAAGGTAAACCCACACATCACAAGATCTTCGCCTATTTTGTATTCTTATCTCAAGAGATTACAATCCTAATACTTAATCTATTTTGTCTTATCATTTTGTTATGAAATCCTGATTATAAAAAACTGGAACTCGTTATATTTGTATGCCAGTTGTTGCTTATATTTACCGATACACCGATCCAGATGGAGTCGTTGTTCAGGCCTCTGTTCAAATGAGCGCATTAAGATTGGCCGCTGCACTAGTCTGATGCATCTGTCATCCGTACGCTGAACAGTCGATGCTCTTTGTCTGCACTTAGTGTAATTTAGAAGTAAAGACCTCAAAGGTAGTAAGCTGACTTCATGCCACTCATCTTTGGTGTAAGTAACCCATTGTAATTTAATTAAAGCGCGCATGCTGGCAAACGAAAAAACGGCGGATACAATGATGGTATCAACATAAGTAAAGCACCTGAATCTTTTATCTACGGTGCTATTGCTGATGTTTGTGAATGTCTTACCACAGCTCATTGTACGAAGTGGTTTAAAAATGAGCATTTTTAGTCAACTTTTCTTTCTAGAAATATCGTTCCACGTACAAAAGTAATGAACATAACCTGCGATTTGTCTCAGGCTTCAGGTAGACTTTTCACGTATGGGGGAATCAGGCTCAAGTTTTGTTCTGGCCTCGTCATGTCACAACCGAGATTTTCGATTCAATCTAAATTCTCCTGGTGCCAGTACGCTGGTAAATTAACCACACCTAGGCGTTTAACCACATTTGTTTGCGGATGATGCTTATTGCATAAGTTGTTCATATGAGCCGTGTATCTGAAGAAGTTTTAAACACTGCATCGCACTCAAGAACAAGCGGTCGGTATTTCCACTAGACAAACCTTACCCATTTTAAATGGCAATTTACCAAAAACCCAGTTCAGGCGTACGCACGCCACTGATAACGCTGAAATGAAAAAATGCTCTTGGTTACAGTCGCTGAAAGAGAACATACCACAGTCAAACTAACGCCAAGCAATGCAGTTTGGGATAGAACATTAAATACTCAGAACTCCGGCCACAGTGAATACCATTCGCTAAGAACACCAATCTGAAAGAATGGGTTCGAGCTTATCACTTCAGTGATTACCGGAAATGTATTATAGGAATCGTCAGGCCCTTACTCAGACGTAGCACGCATAACCCAAAAGACAACGATCGAGCTAATTTGAAGCAGTTCGCCTCCCCGATGAACTTGAATGAAACAGTGACAAGATGCAAATCATGTAAAACACTCCGGAGTAAAAGTTCGTGCATTCTGGTCACACATCAACATGCAACTAATTTTAGACGGGTTAACATTTCACAGGGTGGAAGCTATGGCTTAAGGAATTAAACAGACTGACAGAAAAACTGAAAATTATAATTGTAAGTATGCGGACTTTCTCTTTATGGTCAATCCACCAAGCTATGAATTCCGCACTGTGATATTTCGACTGGTTTAAAACAAGTTACATGTCAATATGTGGCCAGAATGTACGAAATGTTACTGTGGATAACGTCACGTGATTTGCGTCTTCTCATTCTTTTAGTCACATTCAAATTAATGACAATTTAATGACAGACGCGTGGCGCAGTCAGATTTACTTTAATATTGCGCGTTACGTTTGGGTCGTACAGAATGAAACAGTAAAGTTAGTGTTTGTTTCACTGAACCGATTGAGTTGTCGAGACGAATTTAAGTTTGAACCCACAGTTTAATGCACAATAATTTCGAAATTACAACCAGCTGACCAAAATGCTCTGTTCCCAGGTATTACTGCTAATATTATGAAGTTAGATTTTACTACATCGGGTGTTAATAGATTATGAAGATTATGTAACAACCCATTTTCAAATGGGGCTTCGGCAAAAATAATTATAGGTGAGCAATTAATTTTTGGTTTTAACTACGTTTCGTTGTAACTGCCATTATCATCACAGTTTATAAAGTTATAATCTTGGTGGTTTGTGGTCAGATTCCAAGGTTAAATAGAGAATTCAGAAGTTTAGGTAAAATTTAATTGGATCACAGTCTTGCGTGCAATTACCCAAGTCTATTTTTGGAAGGCAGACTGGAAAGCTCAGCTGGAAGCGTGCGACTATGCGATAGTTCCACTTTCAAGGTTGTGCCCACTAAAAATGTCAGGAAAATAAACCAATGAACCAATACAACGAGGTTAAAATTTCAAGTGAGGGCAAACAGTTTCATGACTTTCTAAACAGAGATACAGAAAGCAACTTGACTGTGAACTCAGAGCCATGTGCATTGGTTTTTGAAGGGTAAAGTTATGGAGAAAAGCAGACCTCGGTTGCGAAGAAAGTGAGAACAACTTTGTCACTTTGTTAGTTGGGAGTTATCGTGGAGAGGGATCACTGATTTCAGGTTTTGGGGAATTTTAACGGAAATGAAACTTCTTTTAATGTTGAAATCGCGAAAGGATTTCCGAAGTTTGTCACTTCTACAGTTCCCGGTAATACAAACGTTTGCACTTCGTGCTTTCGTTTGCGTCGGATGTGCCGTATGACTGCTTGGACGTGGGTGTTACCTGGAAGATAGCTTTGAGACAGAACAGTGCAATACCATGCATACTGACGTGGGTACTGTCAGTCTGTTGATGTAAATAACGCTCATTCCGAAACCGGGTTGAGGTTTATCTAGTAAAAGTCTGGTATTTTATCGACGGACAGAAGTACGGTTTTGCAGTGCTTGATTTCTAGTCGAATATGCCGGGTAAAATGGTTTCTACATTTTCACATTTTGTGTTTCAACTGCCATGATATCGATCTGTTGAAACAGGATGAGACATTTGTTCTCAGTTTAGTTTGGAAAGATATTGGGACAACTGTGAGACAATTATCAAAGCATTCTTCTCAAGAGGGTGTCGTTTATATTTCTAAGTTTTCTTCTTTTGGGTAAGAAACAGGAAGAGTGAAGCTATTTATCTACAGTCGGGTGTTAGCGGTTTGCCGTCATACTGTGTCACCACACCTAAAGCAGAAATGTGGTTTCGTTTCCTTAGGTTTGTTGTAAGCTGAACACAAACTATCCTGCCTTGCCATCTAGTCAAAAAGTCAGACACATGGCCAGGTCCAAATAGCTTTAGGACACAGATTACTTACTTGTGGCAATCCTCGAAAAGAAATGGTATTAGAACTATGCTAGTTACTGATTAAACGGAAGAGCAGGCAGGATTAGGAGAACGAGTTGACTAATAGGTGCACCTTGGCTTTGCAACAAACGATGTGCTGAGTCCAGATGTTACCGGCTTCCATAAAGCCTGTTATGCAGTTGATAATTACACTGTGGTTAATTTATCATACTGAACATTCACTCAACAAGCACTCTAGGTAGAGCGCACTGCTAGTTAACTAACGATTCTCAGTAAGACATGTTCATTGTAGAAGGTAAATTGATACGATCATAAATCTACTCGGTTATTTTTCAGTATACTAAATTCCTTCGTGTTTCGCTCTTCTGATTATGTGAAAATTACTGTGTTTAAATTATCGTGACCTTCAAAACTTTGCCCTAACAAAACGCTCTACAAATAGCGCAATAAACATTCCAAAATGAACGCAAATTTGGCGGAAAAGTCAGCCGAGCAGAACCGATCGACTGACAATGTCACTGAGGGTATTAAATTGCACCATGCGTTAAGCCCGTCATCCTGACATATTAAGCGTTTGTTTCCATCAATGATTTGGGATATTTCCTGAGGCTTTGTTGTAACGACGTGCAATTCAACGTCTGCTTACTGTTATGTTGTGGATTTATATGATTGTAGACTATGTTCTTTAAAATATTCCAAGCTGCATTTGGACTGATTATTTTGGTCTGATTACAGCTCATTGTTTCCGTGATTAAATAATCAGTTTGTATCCTGCACTTTTGTCTCTCAAATATGTCAGTGTTTACGTAAAAACATTCCAGTTACAAAACAGGGTTTAAAGTCGACGACAGTTTTTCGACCGGTTTAGTCTATTATTCTGCAGGTTATATTGCACAATTCGAAAATCAGTAACTTTGTGCACACAAAATCCAAGGTTATATTTGATGAATAACACCAGAACTTAGAATGCAAGTAAATTATCACAGAAAGGAGCTTCAACATTACTCAGGTTTCCGGAATCTTGGTCACGTGTCAGACTCATGGTATGAGAGCTGTATGAGAAATGTCAAGGGTTAGAAATACAGGTGACACACATTTGCTAAAGTAACCATGATTGAAAGTACTGAACCCAAGTCAATTTGGCGGACCTGGCTTTCTGGTATAGAATGGCCTGTCTTGAGATGATCAAACTGAAGTACGTGAATTGTTGAGCGAAATAAGGTTAAAAGATCCATGGTGCGATTCCGTTAGCTGCTGTTCACAGAATCGTCCGGTTCTTGGATTAGCTCGTCTAACTGACTTTGTTTCATATAATTCCTTTCTCAGTTTCTAAGTATCGTGTATTTATTGCAGTTTGAACCGAGTAATTCATCTCACCCGAGTGCACGTGACCCACTATCTGTAACCTAACAATTTGTTCGAATTTTTTAGGCTTTATCCGCCATAAATTCCTTCAAACGTGTAACGGATCCGCCCGATCTGTTTCAGGGAATGAACCGTTATCACTATACCAAGTTATCGGTCGTATACCAGTTTATGAGGTCAACCCCTTATTGCATTGGGCCTAACCGATTCTGTCTTCTGCCATCGTAGATCTCTTGCTCTCTGATTGTGTTCCGACTGTACTGCGAACTTTTACATGAACCATCCGTGAACTAAGTATTCGTTAGATGCTTCTAGCATTCAGTTTTGAACCGGAGCTCACATAAAGATATCCGCAAATTTACTTTATTATGAACTCGTTTATTCTATTCTTTTGGAGGTCACAGACTTTTGTTTGTCCAAACGTTCACTCCATTGTCAAAACTGCTGGATGGTTAACACTTGAAGGTTCTTTTACTGAACCATTTTTTGGATTTCTTCCTGTAGTTAGTCAGGGCTGTTAGTTTCCTAAATTAACCCTAAACTCATCAGAACCTAAGTAATCAAGCACACTGTGTGCAGTTGCTTGATTGACCGGCCGCGAGGAGTCGTCCACGATGGACCTCCGCACTGAGTAACAGAAATCTTGCAAACGGATGTGAGTCTCGACTCTTGGTGTAAAAGACTGCTAGTTCGATACCCCATTCGGACAACGAAAAAACCGGTTGTGGAGTATCAGTTTTTGGGGTAAGAATCAAGAATCGCTCTGAGCTCGTTTGATTTTCTCACAAGTGCTGGTTGTGTGTTTCATTTAAAGTCGACTTTTCAATCGTTGGTCACGAATTATGAAGAAATTTCCCATGCACGCCTAATCATTACGTTGGATTCTGGTGCAAGCGAACTGAAGACATATTAAAGAATTCACACAAGAAGGACCTGATTGTTTCTTTGAATTGTGCCTTTGTTTTTAGTAGGCTGAAACAAAACCGCGTGACTGTAATATAAGTTTGCTGGACAGACTTTTGGGCTGAATCCTGTCCCAACTGCAGTTTGTTAGACTACACATAATAACAAGGTAAAATTATCGTTTTCTATGCACACTGCGAACTTCACCGCTAGATATAAGTCTTGTGTAGATACTTTCATTACAAACGAAATGAGGTTCCTAGGAAAGAAGGGTTTAAAATTCGAGCGTTTGATCGATACGAATAATTCGGAAATCGCGAAAGATCTCATAGGATAAGGGATTGTTTGCACAAAACCAGTGTCAAAACAAGCGATAATATCAACTTACTGATCAGATTGCAGAGATGTGGTTGAATGGGGCAGCTTTCTTATTGGGAAAAAATTTTCAACGCGTCTTTTTTAGGAGAAAATACAATGTCTAAGGTTTACCGCTATTTCGACTCCTCATTAATGCATACCCTTGCCATATCAAGGGGTTGAACTCGGACCATAATTTCAAGAAAAAACCGTAGACTACTGTACCCTTGACCTCACATTAGACACGCCCGAATTAATGTACGCAAATCCTCCGTCACATTCAGTCAGTCAGACTTGAATGCGCCTGTGACATAGTAATATTCGAAATCCGTGTGTAAAATATACAGTTTATTGGCTATGCATTGTAGTTCCTGCTTTGCAGAATTTCGTTATTCTTACTGGTAAAACGTTACTATCATCTAGACGACCATAAACAAGCTTTCTATGTTATGTTGATGCGGTCGCCATGAAGAAAACAAGCATTTTTTACATCCAAAATGAACTGTTTGTCATCTCCTTGTTGTACTGGCAATGATAACAGCCTTGCCCTCATAGGCGATTGGCATTTCACTGAGATGTGTCATGGTTTGTTTATGAGTGGATAAATTTAACCGTTTGTAATGAACACCTTCGGACACGCAATGCTAATTGTAATGGCCCAAATATTGCAACATAAAGTTTCTTAGTTCATTCTCCAAATAATTGTTTCATAGAAAATTAGAATAGATTTCTTCAGAGAACGGTGTGTTTACGAACATTCCGGTAAATGTTCTCTTCAGAAATTCTTGTTGTCCAGTGCGCAATCTTTTGTTGTTTCACTTTGATAGAACGGCAGTTTTTGTGCTTGAACTAAAAGTCCAGAAGTAAACTTTTATGGACAATCGAAATGAAAATTGCTTAACTTTTACAGTTTTACATGGAAGCTTCCGGAAATCCTCTATAATCTATCCACATTCCTTCCAGCCTGTTCACTGAACTTTGCATGCTCCTCTTCTAGGTGCAGATATACCTATTCCAGTTTACTGGTGCACCTTACACTTGATACCTGGCAGCGTTTGTACAACATGTAAACTGCGGTCGACTTTTTTTATCCGTTGTTTTGTTTGTACCACAGTCTCGAAGTGATCAGCCTTTTTTGGTCTGATCGCAAAATAACGAACATCTCTGCTGCTTCTGGAAAGAGCAGGGAGGAGTTTTACAAATTGCAGGACCGATATCAAACGAGCGAAAACTATCTCTCACAAATACATTCATTCTGGTTTAGAGGTCTACTGCTTAACCTACTGGAACAACAATCTTAAATGTATTCACAGGCTCTGGCCCCAACCGGTCAGTGTGTGTTGCTGACTGGAACCGACAAGGTCGAGAAAGTTACCTGCCTCGTGGTGGCAGTCTATGAGATCAACTACCTGTATAGTGCAATTTGCATAGTGCATAATTTGGAATCCCGATGGCTTATTTAACTTAACTTTTTATAATCATTGCCTCACAATGGAGAATGCTGATCTTTGAAATGATAACACATGACCTGATGGTGATTCATGACGAAAGTTACGTCACTTTCTTTTGGGTTTTGGTTGCACATTGCTGAATGTTTATATCTTCTCGACTCAAATTTTGCCGTAACAGAGTAACAGAGTCCAAATGTGGAATTTCTGAGCTCCTGGTGTGGCTTCGTAGCTCAGCTGGTAGAGCGCTTGCCGCGTTCAGGCATGCTGTGTATGTCGCTGGTTCGAATCTAGCCGAAGCCCTGACTTTTCACAGCTGGGTCTCATCTAAATTCATAAATCTGCCATACTACTCATTAGTAATACAAAAACCTTGCCGTAAGTATGGGGACGGGAACAAAAACCTTCCTCATGCAGTATAACACACACTACCGGCATGAACATTCGGTAACACGGCAAGCTTTAGTGATTGGTAGACAATAGTAGCGAAATGAAAATTTTTCAAATACTGTTTTTTATCCCACAAAATGGTATGCAGTTGATAACGTCTAGCGTTCGGCGTTGATTCGAAAACGTCGCGGTTTGTTTGGTGGTCTATATTTTTTATTTTAATGAAAATTTGTGAGATGGTTGGTGACAAATTAAACTAAGGACAGTTTTAACACTGTTCTGATTAAGTTCAATTGCATTCAAAGGCGTTTTGTTTAAAAACGTTTTGTGTACAACAAACGACTCCAGTGATGGCCGTATATTGTTGTGGGACATGGTATGAAGCCGGTAACACCTTCTGTCACTGTTGGGACTTGTCACCCCACTGGATACACAAGAAACGGATGTCAGTTCTGTCAATTGAAATTCCAGATCCCTTGTAAAGGTCGGATGCTAAGAATTTCACAGGTTTTTAAAAAATATCAACTCTCAAATATGTTCCTCCGAGGCAAAAGCATCTTGCTCACAGATTCTTAAGATTTTACAAGCACAATACTGACCGGAATTCCAAGCGTTACTCTATCAACATTGACCGAAAGTGAGAGATTGTTGAATAGTTCACAGCTGTAGCAAAAAGTCGTCAAATGTGAAAAGATAAGCTTTACAGTGGCGGAGAATACTGGACTACTTCAAGGCAGCAACCAAAAATGAAACTCACAGTAGTCTAGTACTATATCTAGAAACAGACACATAATTGCATGGGGAATGCGGCAGCTGCGAGCAACTGTGGGTAATGTTCAACGTGTATGAGAAACCGAATCCTCTACTACCAATTCTTAGTAGAAAATCTGCTCAACACGTTAAGAATTTCTGTGATTTCAGCTTGCAGTGAGGTCCTAATCGAGTGGTCATCAACTGGAGTTAACAGAACAGTTATTGTGTCTTCGTAGAAACGATCGGAGTTCTGGTCCGGACCGTGGAAAGGGTATGCTCTATTGACCAGCTTTAATGAGAGGGAAGCACGAATGTAGTGCTTGTTTTCGAAAGGGGCCTACTGGAAAATCTACGGGAGTGCGTCGGCTGCGTTCAGTTGTGGGCGGTGTTCAATCAGTCTGAAACATAGAAAAGCACACACAGACCTGTGTCTGTACGACATAATGCCCCCGCTTTTTGCAGAAAACTCCAGATATCTCAGCTGTTTTAGTCTGAGGGGTGATCATTGTAATTGCGCCGTGTAGTGGACAACCTGTCCGTTGACTATTTCAAGCAAGCATACCTATTATATCTTCTCAAATGTTGCTAGTTGGAAAATTATTCCGATTGAGGGAAAAACCTACCACCAACTCTATGATTTTCTAACAACACTAGTCACATACTGCTTCTCGGCTAGGTATAGTGAGTTTCATATTTCCATTTCTGTGTCAGCAAAGTTACCTGATCGGATCTAAGAAGGCAGTTATTGCATTTTCATTTATGACAACTGGACAGCCGGAAAAATACCACAAACATGAAGATACTATTGTGTTATGAAATTAATAGCTCTGCAGGCAAAACTATCAATTCACAAACACGTGAAGAGGAGTTCAAAACGTGGATTTGACAAGCGCATGCGGTATTGTTAACTCTAACGGAAGCGGAAGGTGCATCCAGTACTTCGATTTCAATGAACTTGAACGAAAAGTCAAACAGCATTTTTCATTCTAGACGTTTCAAACATTTAGCTTCTGTCTATAGCAAAAAGAAGGATGATTGTAGAATATGATTTGTTGGAAACCGGAGTTGCCGTTCGTTTCCACCCTAATCAGTGGTTAAAAAACCGGCACAGTACCTAAAAACAAGGCCTGCTTCTTTTGTATAATACAGCATGACGAACCTTTGGAATCGCGCTTCTATAATTAATCAATACATTGGTGACCACTCTGACGGTCTGTAGGGCTTCGGTTTTTTTAGAACCTCACACACCACATGTTATCAGCTGAGAAGCATGTGATCGATTTCCTATTTGAATCTGAAGAAAAAGAAGTATGGTTTAATGTACATGTCACAATTCGGAGAGGTCACTTGGTTAAGGATATCCCCAACCAAGCAAATTTAGCGATGACTCGCACGCAATCGGTTATAAGCGTACGAGTGTAATAGGTAACCAAGCAGAAAATCTATTGTACTCAGATGCAATATTAATCTGATTTGCATTACCCAAGGTTATCTGTCGGTTCATAGGGTGACAACTGCATCGAATAAACGTCTATCACATTGTACGATCAATCACATCCCAAAGATTTATGTCCGGACTAAGATACAGCGCAATTTAGCCCTGGATCGGGTAGTATACACCCAAATTTCGTCAGCTGGTAGACCACATTAACTTTTCGAGAGATTTTTTTATGCCACTAACGCCTACTTTAGAGACGCAAAAGGTGGTGCAACAGTCTACCACCGTATGTGGTATTCAACACATCACCTCTGGCTGACCTGAGCCAAACCTCTCTCTTTTTGCTTGGTGTGTCCAGGTATACTCTTAAATTTTCTGTTTGCGGTTGACGAGGGTAAGAAAAATATAATTGGTGAATTAAGCACAATCAACCTGGGTGATTGGGTATGTTTTTCTCTCAATCGATTAATCATCTGAAAACGTGTATTTTTTGCGTCGTTTACGATGGAATATCGGTTAAAAGGAACTGAACTCTTATTAACACCGCCTTCTGTTTGGCTTTTGCTGTCAATTATTATCCGTAGGGCATTAGCCACAGCTGGTTGTGAATAATGCCCATCGCAATGAGAAGGACAGTAACTGCCTAGCTCACTTTGATCAATGACCTCACAACGTTGATCTGGTAAATATTCAAACCACGAAAAACATCACCAAACTAATTAACACAAATCAAGCTCAGTGTTACTTCTGGAAAAGGTCCAGATGAAAAGTCTATGTGAATGTGTGAATTGTGGTTAACTTTGTGTATGACTCTTCATACAATAAGCAAATCCGTTACAACTTACTGGTATAAATATACATGTCTGACAAGTGTCATTTTCACATGACTCAAAGCCACCTGGATCAGGTAAACAATTTGTGCATGCAGTTAGAAATGTGAACCAATCTAACCGAATTGAATGTACATTGGAATGTTTTACAACACTCGTAGACAAAAGGGTGTGCAATTTAAAACATGATAACAGACTAACAGAATGAAGCTGCGTTTAATATGAATAAAAAGAAAATTCGGCCATAATGCACAAAAGTTAGCCACACATTTTCGGTTGTTCTATTTATCTTATTTAATTCTTGTGATGCACTACAAAGCTCTGAACTGTGAGATAGTTTCAAGACGTCACTGACGGAAAATCAACTAACGATCTTGATTGTTTGAAAATTTCAGTAAAATTGTTAGCGTTTTCGTTGCAGAAGCTGGTAGAAGTTTCAGATATGGGGATTTAGTTTGCAGTTTGGAGCTAGTCTCCTGCAGAAGACGGTTTATGGTGTGGAACATGAATGTTAGCAGTATTTGGATCTGTGATAATTTTTCGGGACCGAATCATTCTGGGAACAGATTTTCGCACGGAAACTTCATTTGAGAGACAAGTTTTCTCAAGATCAATCAATCTGCAGGACTTCAGTGTTACAAGAATCACTGGGAATTTAGGTCACACATAACAGCGTAGACCTTCATTTGAGCGTTTTCGTTCATACTACGTGTGAAAGTTGATGATGAATTGCTTCGTCGACTGAATTTCAGCACTTTACCAATAGTATCTGTAACAGTCAAAAATCTCTGCTGAACAGTATTTTGTTGTCGACGGTAATGTTTTACTAAACGAATTATATTTATTCCAAATTCGCCATATACTATTTGTTAGGTTCTGCTAGGAGACGCCTTATACCCACTTGTTTTGCGAAAGGACAAAGAACAGCGACAGAAGTCTACCTGATTAATGCGGTTTTATCAGGAGCTACAGTACAAGTTAACCGTATTCTAACCATGTCTGTAAAGCATTTTATAAAAGGTGTGAAAAAGTCGAGTAAATTGTCGGCGAACGTATTGGTGACACTAACAGCAAGCCTTCAAATCGTGCAATGGTAGAATTGTATTATTCACAAGAAATGACAATATTTAAAGTGAGTGATAAACATATTTATCGACAAAGCGATCTAAGCATTTTGTACAATCGCTTTTGACATAAGAAGCCGGATAACTTGTAAAATGTCGAAGTGTTCACCGCAACGGACATTACTCTCACATTCCTTCCAGTTAGGTCTTCCGATTTATAGCGACGCCTCCCAAGATACATTAATCTTTATAGTCCGGATTCACTGTGTTGACCAGAAATTAATATGTATTTTCGAATATGGTTGTCTTGAGGAAGATTATCCTTCGTACTGGAATCCACTCCAGTTGGGCTAGTAACCTATGACGTGCTTTCAAAGAATCGGTACAAAAGAGGCCGCCACACCTAGAAAACTATAACACATTACATCAGTTGGCAACAGATTGGAATAACGCACGTGAAAGGTAACCCAAAATTTTTTCGTAGTGACCGACAGTGGTTCAAAACGGAACCAAGAGGATACCAACATATGGGAAAAATGAAACGCGCATCCCTCATTAATCGGTTGCAACACGCTAAATGAGCTTGACTGATGGAACTAAACTTGGGCATACACATATTTGGCACATTTTGCATCCGTTATCAAGTCCGAACCCAACAAGAATATGCACGCCCAGTTGCATCCTTGTATATGGGCATCAGCCCCTTGCAGTCAACCCGCTAAACCTTTTTTGACACCTCTGGACATCCATTCCCTAATGAGCTTTCGCACCCTTCACAGCTTCGCTCTGGTGGTGACCACTTCAAGGTTCAAAAAACACGTGAAACCTAATCAGCATAATCGTGTCATTAACACAGCAGTGGCTTTTACACATTGGGTCAGTACGCCTCTTCAGAGATGATTACACTGTTCTCACACCATTGACATGCTTTGCAGTGATTTCTGTTCACTTATATACCATCGAAAATGTTAAACGTATTTCCAAAAACGTTTAAATATCCATACTTCTAGGGAGTATTTGATCAGCTTGTTCCTAAAGTTGTTTTTTGAGAGTGAGATTAAGTGGTCAAATCAGTTAGGGAGAGCATCGGCTATAGTCGGGCGATTTGAACACCCGTGAGCTTTTACTGACCAGTTAAAGTACTGAACAGTTTACACGTCAAGCTGATGTGGTCTGAAACCATTAAGACTATCACTAATGTTTGGCAATTCAACTCAATGACAGTGAGAAAGGGGGTTATCCAAATCTCCACTCATCTTGCTTGGTCGCTGCCCTTACGTGGACGAAACCGCAACCAAAATGTATTTGACCGATATTGGCTGTTCTCCCAATCATATGGCTTTCCCTGTTTAAAATATTAAGTTGTGATCATCTTTGGATTTATACCACTTCATTTGACTTAAAACAGCCTCTCCTTGCTAAAGGTAACTATACTGGCCCTCTTATAGGTTATACTAAAAAGCTCCTTGACGTTTTTTGTTTAGCCTGTTATCGTGCACACAAAAGTTCCAATTCCAGACAAAAGCACCCGCATTGCTATGGTCTCGACAGTTTCTCGACTAAGATGGTTGCAGAAAGACGCAAAATATCCAGATTTCTGCCTTTGTGCAAGAGAATTAATGCTTTGAAATATCCGGCCATTCTTGCTACACAACACTGCGGTTATAGTTTCTGCGGAGGTTCTTAATGATTAGAATCCCTGAAGTTATGGTAACCGTTGCTTTGCATCATAAGAACAACGATGGTTTAAACGACTTTCAGTGGATATCTCCCTATATCGATCCATTCGCGAGCGTTTCTTGTTGCTAATCGCCTCAACCGCCCCAGTATATTTGTTCTAGATGCATTTAATGGGTTAGTTGACGGAATCATGGTACATTTTCTCCCGAATTTGGACGAATGATGTACTTTCCAGCCATTATGCTGTCTGGTTGACGGAGTTGCTTTCAAGTAAGTTGTATTATTAGTAAAGTTAGTGAACAAAGTTTACAAAGGCCCGAAAAAAGTCATTAACATCTACGGCCTCATCGAAAACAGCAACAGTGACAAAAAGAGGAGCGACAGGGCGCAATCATTAGTCAGGATAGACGAGCATCATACAAACGTGATTTCAATTATCAGTAGCCCGTTCATCAGGTGTTAATCAATGAAGTTTGTTTCACTTTCAGGGTCTTAGCCTCTGGTTTGTTATCCTGTAACGTTTTTGTTCTGATGACGGGACTCTTCGTTTGAACCGGTAGCATGCCGAGTCATCTTTTCGAGACATTTGTCTACCACATCCACATTCACCGTACGACAGTTACACAATCATATTAATGACGATGAGGATGGAACTGTTGAAAGATGGCAAATCAATGTCTTAATGCGTCCAAATAAAGTGTTCTATTTGTAATGTTCACAAGAATGAGCCTAACAGTATCAGTTGATTTTGTGGCAACCAACTCAGAATAAATTAACTTGGTCAAAGTCTACAGCCAATTGATATAGTAGACCAGATAGTTAGCATGAGTTTTAACGATTGTATTCAATCATACGAATCGATCTTGGAAGATATTTGAAAAAAAACAGTCTGAGAGACTCAGCCGGACTTTTGAAATTGTCACTGTGACTGGAAATTTTCTGGATTAGTGCCAAATCTGGAAAACATACGTAATTTCGGGTTTAACCTGCGCTTGTTCGCACGCAGCGCGCCGTTTACGGTCTAGTATGAAAAACACAAGTCAGCCTTATCAGTAACCAGAATAATTTGTTCGTAACACTTGTGTTTGTAGCGCACGCCATCAAATGGTTATCAACCATATTGACGTGGTACTCTACTACCCGTCTCTATTGATCCTGTAAAAGAACCTCATCGTTGCTCATACAGTGCGCTGTTTCAAGTGAACGAATTAGAGGCAAAAATTGCCGACAATTTTGATTGTCAGCATCCTTAGCATGAATAGTAACTGGGCAAGCAGTGTAAATTTTGCATTCAGTGATACGCTCACCATTGTAGGTGTTGTAACCAGCATCGAAAGAGACCTTGAAGTAGCGCATGGTTCGAAGTGATTGGGTCGGTCAGAGAAATTGGACACAAGATAACGCCTATTTGTTTGTCAACATGACCGTATTTCAGAAATTATATAAAATATACGCGTTGCCAATATTGAGTAAAATGCTACAGATGACACAGCTTTCAGGGACATTATAGACATTAACTCCCACTCCGTTTCTCAGAGTACACAGTTGATTCAACATAATGAAGTCCGTTCACAATGGTAAATGAACTAAGGATGCCTCCAGAAAATTCAAAGAGAGTTACAGGGGATTCAGTGGGCCTCCAATAGAAGTGTACTAGGTTTCCGATAAATGATATGCATCATCATCATCATCATCATCATAGACAGTAATACATCCGTGATTCACACTAATGCTTAACTGCCACACGTGTAACCAGTTTTCAGGTTGGTAAGATCAGTTGTGTGCTATCCACGTATCATGTCAAAATACTCACGCACGTTGGCTGTGATCATAGTGGTCAGGTAAGGAAACCCCGAAAAGAACGGTGCAAAATATGGTAGTGTTGTTAGCCGACTGCGTTACAAATCAGCATTTGTCGAGTGTGGTTCATCGAGTTTTATTCTAGCGATGCCACTGTGAGTATTGGAGTGTATTGTGAACATATAAATGATGATACACGTATGTGTTATTTTTAAATATTTATGTGCATTTGTACATATATGGCAGTATTCATACTTAGGAGTAACACACGCGAACACTCGCACACAAATATATGTACAAACAACCAAATGTTAGCTTAGACATTGATCGCCAAATATTAATTAGTAATTGTTAAGTTAATCAATTGCCCTTTCGCATTTGGCACTATTATAACTCCGGCCATTCCAATCATGAAGCAACCGTGTTGACCAATGCGCCAATGACCTCACATTAAACGTTCAGATTTGATTGTTTGGTTGTGCCTAATGTGAGGTCAATGGCGCAGTGGTCAACACGGTTGCCTCATGAAAAGCGTGGTCGGAGTTCCAATCTCGGCCGTGGCAAGGATATGCACTACTGACGAGCTCTAATGAGAGCGAAACTCGAGTCCAGTGCTTCTTTTCGAAAGAGGCTGGCTGGAAAGTCTATCTGAATGCGAAGGCTGCGATCAAATGTGAGTGATGTTCAGCTTGAAATTAAACCAAATCCCCAACCACTTATCAGTCATCTAAAATATCGCCTTGCAGGTTTAATGAGATCAGTGATTCCAACCTGTCTGAGAAGCCCTAATCGCGGGGTTACCGATTGAAGCTAACAGGACAGTTACTGTCTCCCCTGTGGAGACGATCGGGCAACCTGATCAATGTTCACGAGCCAGAGTGGTTGAGCGTTCAGATTTGATCATCCGAATGATGCCTAATGTGAGCAGGTGAACTGTCAAAACCCTCGTATCCAGGTAGAAATTACTTAATGATTATTGCTTTCGACTAAATTTACTGAGCAATGGCACAGTCAAACCTACGGTCTTCGGTACACAATTACACGGCTCACTCAATATTTGAGAGTAGGGAAGGAATGAATTTCTGCTTAACAATCTATCAGCATAAATATCTGGACTGATACCCTTGAGTTGTGTTCTTTTTTCGTTGGTTATTGAGTACAACTAAAGGGCAGACTCACGTTTATCTTGCATGCCATGAAATCCACTGTTTCATTAGCACTTTGGAATACAGTCAGATGACCGAGTTTGTACCGAATAAATGTCTAGTGACTGGTTCACTGCGAGTAATTCTATCAGTGAAATAAACGTGGAATAAATGATAGAAGGATTGTAGCATGGTCGTGGGGCTACTGCACACCAACCATATAGGGCGAGCCTATAAAGTTTCATATAGTCAAAACTTTGGGGCGTTATTAAGGTTTATAAAAATTGCGCTTTTTATAATCAACTAATTACTATACGAAACGGATTGGCAAAACATCTGATGTAGCTGACTGCACCAAAAAGAAATGCTCGGTTTAGTTGACTGTGGAGCTTCAAAACGAAAACACTCGCGGATGGACTCTTAGAGTTTGTCACTGCCCATCACATACGGATCTAATTAATGAACCTATGAACAACGTCAAGTTTCACACCGGTCCATCACAAACGCGCACTAGTGAATACACTATTCACACAAGCAAGGAGAATCTGTACACCGGAAAGTCTTGCGAAGGAATTAGACTTGATCACATCTACATTACAATCTAACGGGCATTCAAAAAAGTTCATAGAAAGGCATAGTAAACCGAAACCACCTTCCGAACAGGTGACCGCAGTGGGAATAAAGGGTTTGTATAGAATTGCCTTTTAAAGGTAATTGCAAACAACTCAAAGACTAGTGAATTCGAATGAACGAACATTTAACGCAGCGGAACTCTGTGTATTAGCCGGGGCGCAGAAACTGCCTGTCCCTTCAATCAAAGGAGATCAGCCTATCGGTGCCACCTCACATTGTATCTACCAATATATATGTAACTGCAATGAAAGTTACATAGGCAGAACCGAGAGGTGCTTGATCTTCAGAGTGAAAGAACATTTGCCCAAATGGGTGCAGAGCTCTGTGTTACAGAAGAACGACAATGTGGTTGAAACACGCAAGCAACCAGCGTCCGCAGTCGCAAAACACGTCCTGACCACTGGTCACGTTATCGATCCAAGTTGTGCAATCAGAATTCTATTGCGTCACTCGAATCCAAGACTCTTGAGGTTTGCTGAGGCGGTCGCAAGCAATCGACTGAAGCCGACCTTGTGTGTTCAGAAACAATTGCTCGTAAACTTGATCGTTCCCTGAACTTAGTAACTTTTTATAAACCACCAATTGAGTATACACCCTGCTTCTCTAACTGCGTGATATAAAAAACCTGTTTCATGTTATTGTAAATTTGGTACTGACGAGTCAGTACGAAATGCTTGCATCTACCAGTTTTCGTGTTCTAACGGTGTTGTTCAAACTTCTGAAAGGAATGAACTGTTTCAAAGTTAAAATACTCTGTAACACTGTCGCTTCTGCAGTACAAGGTTCATCATTACAGAATAGTTAACCTCACACATCGCAAAAAGCGATGAGATGCAACTTTTTGAGACAACAATCACAGTGCTGAACAATTTTGTTAGATTATTATTCACCTTTGAAAAAATGATTATTTTTCAGCAAACTTGATTCTAAATGTTTTTGAAACTAGACTTCAACAGCTTGCTTTAGATCTCCGATGGTCTCTAGATTAAATGTACACACATCCACCTTCAGATAAATTTTCCGGTAGCCATTCGGTGGCCACGAGTTCGTCAATATTCTCTGATCTGAGAGTGAACATACTCATGTAACATTTGCTTGATATAACGATGTGTCATCTCGCTGAATTCACAACAATGTTTGCTTGGTGACGACCCAGAATATGTGATGGGAATTTCGTGCTGTCTAAGTTTCCAGAGCTACGATAGGCGCACAGTTTGCTGTGCCAAGTCAGCGTTTATCGTAGTAACGTTTTCAAGCATGAAACAGGTCAGTTAGAGGTTCACTCAAGATAATGGCACAAAACGGTAGTTTTTGTGCTATGTGCCGAAATGGAAATAACAAACCGACCAGGACTTTCATTTAACTTGGGAAGAACAAATAAAGTTGTTACATTATCCTATCTACAAACCTTCACTTTCCAAAAACACTGTGATATAAAACATATTAAAATTGAACAAAAAGCCCACTAAAAACACCAGTACAACATTTTGTTAGCGATAGTTTGTGGTGTGAATCAAATTCGTGATACTACAGAACCTGCTACATAAGAGTCATTCAATTGTGACATATTTTGTGACAGACAATTCAAGCTTTCCTTAAGGGTCCCTTCCCCTAGTTGACAGATAACACTTGCAGGAACATTGCCCACTTTGGTTGTCATTCTTTCATAGGAATTTCAGTCTATAGCTCTGCTTATTATCCCAAATCTTGAAGCTAGACCTCGTTCCTTACTCTTGCCGTGTACAAATTCCCGCTAGAGGAAAATGGGAACAAACCAGCTGTCTTTACTCGACCATTACAGAGAGTAGATGAGCACACGTTTGTGTTATTGTGTTCTCGTGATTCTGTCCACTTTTAGTGCACTCCAAAGGTTTTTGTCTCAAATAACCGATCACCAGTTGGAATCATTGAACTGGTTAGTCAGGATAAAAACTGTTGCCTGGTTGTATCCCACAACGTCTATGAGATGGTGGATTTCAAGTTCCACAATCTAATTGTGCTTGTGTAGGTAAGCGGGAGGCCGTCACAGCAGACTGGTCGAGTTTAACTGCGCCATAAACCCCACATTCCAAACTGGGAAAACAAGTCACCATGCAGACAGTCTAGTTAGAACGGTCTGAGTGTATGCCATGGAGGTTATTTGGCTGCGTCCGCTGAGGATAGAATGAACAACGCCGTTAAGCAGTGAGCACGTTTTTACCCACAGCATTTGTGTTAAATTTGTGGTGACCTAGTCGATCAAATGATAAGAATAACCAACATATGGTAACACCAAAAAAGGGCTGTAACGTTTACGGATGTGTACATAGTGTGTATGTACAAATAAGAGAAAGACGTATGTAAAATAAATGGAATGACTCACTGACAAGTCAAAATCCGTTGAACTGGATAGACCACTACCCGAAGAAAGGACAGCGCCAGAGGGTAGGCTCGAACGACGACCGATAGATAATTCCACACGCAACATGGGATGACAAATGTTGGACATCGGTGGATTAACAAATACGCAGAGGTGAAAATTTTGCTGTGCGTTTACTTCACCAGCTCAAACAACTACACAACTAAAGAAGACAAAGACGGCGTGCGGCAACTGCCGTTTATTCTTGATGACAGTCGAATTCAAGAGTGATGATGATACCTCCAAACAAGTGGAGTGATGAAGTTGATGAAACTGTATGTACAGATATATACAGAAATGAATGACATAATAGAACTATGAGGTGTGGACACTACACATTTGAATAAATGTTTTCATGTGTGGAGTTTGACTGACCGGTCCGCTCGTCTTCAAACAACGAGAACAATGGATTAACGTAGAAACGATAATGAGAAATCCCTTTGTTAATGAAGGGCAGACAGTCGTTTGGTCGTCAACCATTGAATTTCAAATTTGACGACGATTCGCTGTGGGCACATCTTTACACCTTAATGAATGGAACATTTTCCGACGGTGTCATCTGAGAGGTAACCGAGAACGACACTTTGGATATTGTAACTAACGGCGGTGTGCAAGTTACATCAGTCTTTCAATTTTTCTCAACGGAATCATATTTGTTCTGTGATTTCTTATTCCGCCTCACTATTCTAGAGTGAACTCAACTTTAGGCGAGCTCGTTTGAATACTAATGGTACACTTGGTACAAAATGTGTCCGTCGTCCTAGAAGCTGATTGGGTATTGTTTCTCGAAAGATCGACGCCTTGAGTAAAACGAACCAGTTCGAATTTGTACTTAGACTGTGGCGGAAAGTGCGGCTTAATATTGTGGATAATGGCCTTGAATTATTTGTAGATGAAAGCAGGTGATTCAGTATGATTCGATATGCAGAAAACGCTACTGATAGCAACAACGTCTCATGGGAGCAAAACTGGACCGATCTGACTGAGGCGTGGTTCTCACTGGATGGATGGGTCCTCGTAGATGTCACCAGATTCAAACCCACCTTCCATCTCGTGTCTGCTCAGGTTATGAGAAAGTAGTGTTCAGCAGTTTAGCTCGCCGCCAACCACTTTATCACTAACAGGGCGTTTGATAGTGAGGGGCTGATCATAAGTTCAAGTGAAATGATTTACACAGCAGTTGACGCCATAATGCGATTGGAACACCACTTCACAGGTTACGTTGTTCAGCAGATTAGCTCGTTTGGTGTGCTTTTGTCCAGTCGGAAGCTTAGGCTGTTCACATTATTCGAAGTTTCGTAAACGGTGACGCCATTCTGTCAACAGATAATTGTTACCCTCATCCTATAAAAAGTTGGATGCTTCATGTTCAAGACTAATGATACGTCAACGAAATGTTAACAGCTGTCGATACGAGTATTATTCCGTTATGCTGATCTAAAACTAACACCCAACTTATCACAAGCCGTTTTGTGTAGATGCCTTCAAGCGCATTATTAGGAAGTAGATAAACAAATCCACCGAACAGTTTGCGTTCCCAATCTGAAACAAAATCCCGCATGTGCTTAAACTTGGCAGCCAACTGCACTCATTTTAAGACTTACGGAACAAGCATCTCCATTGAAGATGTGTACTGTTGAAGGTGGATGAACACTTAAGTATATTGTGTGCACAGCACTAGAACGAAGATAATATTGCAATACCGATTTTGTAGGCAAAACTCAAGCTTGTTTTTCAAGCGGTGTACTCAACAAACCAAACCGGTGAATGTTTACATGACAGCTGACTGTGCTTCATAATATATCACTTCACTTTATCAATTCACATTTTCCATAAATACGTGATGCAGAAATTTTCTCGGGTTTACTATTTAAGTGCTCAAGAAGCCCGTAAGCATGCACCCACCCTCGGGTGATACTATTCGAGATGAACTAGTATGGAATTACTGTTCAAATATTTCAACTCGAGGGGTGCCCAACGGTTCATTAACAGTGTATTTTCGTTCCTTTGAATAATCAAGCCAACAAGAAGTTTTAAACAGTCACATCTTCTTTTAACCTGGAAGTTTTGGAGTCACCTCCTAAAATACCTCGTTCACTGTAACGGGTAGACTGAGCACGAACTGCATGCATGCCAGAATTGAATAACGGTGCTACACAATGACTTTCGTGGCATCCATCACACGCCACATATCCTTTGTACATGTATATTTCAACGTAACGGGTGAAACCAGTCTCCTTTTGCCTCCATTCTCTAGAATCTATTGGAGAAGTAAAACGAACTGGCTCAGTAAGCCCCGTTAGACTTTTTATGTTGTTCTAGGAACCATACTTTGATGAATCGTCGCCAGCTGTAGTGATATGGTATGCATTGAGAAAATGTTAATATAGGTGTGTATGGCGGTATTGTAGCATGCGATCAAACTCACTTTTCAGATTGTTACACGTAATTTTCTGGATGCATTTTGAAGCGGTTGGACATGGCATCACAATCCATCCAAGTAATTACTTGCTGTACCTTGGGGATTTTGATTGATACAAGTTGAAATCTACTCGCAACTTATCATATGTTTCACATACTCATGGACCACTCAGCTAGCCCCTTCTAAAGAGGGTTGTATACTTGAGTCCTTCTCTTTTCGTAACTAGTCAACAGTAAATATCCATGCCAATACCGGAATTTTGAGTCCAGCCCTGCATCCACGGGTCAGTCGTGTTATCCACTGAGCCGATGTCCTTATATTATACGCAGAAGCTGATCTAAACTACCCGACTGCCTTGAAAGGAGGCACAGTGTCTGTCTTGTTGACTTTAATCGATGACTCAAAGTTTTCAACCACTACTCAAGTTGAATAACCTTAAGTCTGATTAATCGCTTTCCTCAACTTTTAAACTGACCTGAAATCTGCTTGACCTTTGTTCTTCGATTACCTGGGTCAGTTTGAACTTTCCTCGAATTAGTTATCCATTGCCTAATTCCTATCCTCAGTCCAATTAATTTAATTTATTATGTCTAGTATTTTGACCGGTATTTGAGCATGATCCCATTTGCAATTCTTCACGTCTATGGCTCACAACGGCTTGTACGGTTTACCCTTCGCAGTAAGTCTTACGTTGAATAAGTTGAAGTACACCAAGTTTCAGTTAAGTATGTTGCCCGTTCGGTGTTTGCAGGAATGGAGGGTTTGGTGGTGGTGAATATTACGTTCGGCTTTCGAGACATAAGGATCTACGTGTTTACTTCATTTAATTTTGTGTGTGAGGTCTTTTTGGGCAAATTCGGATTGTTTCTATGGTTTAAGAAATATTCCTTATTTGATTATCGTTAGTTTTTTTGCTAATATGTATACGATGCAGTGTGGCTGCAGGAGGCTAGCAGTCATTGCTACTACGATTTTGATGTATGAAAAACTAGTTTGTTTTTCTAGTGTTTCTGTAGAACTCGAATTTATTTCCTCCCTTGGCAGACTTCTGATGATGGTATTCTTTGAAGATGCCTATGAATAAATACTCGACACTGGTAATCTTATATTTTTTTTGGAGCCTTGCGGTGTCGCAGCACGATTCCTCCTTTCAAGCAGCACAGTTGGAAAGCAGCTCCGTTAGTGATAGTCCGAGTGGTCCTGTGAGTGGTGAATATTGACGTTCATCAATCTGAACATTGGAAGTAAAATGTCCCGGCCCATCGTGAAGCTATCACGATCGTTCCCTTGGATCTTTATGCAAATTTAATACTCCCGAAAAAGACACTGGTGATTGTAGTGTGGTATCATCTTTGTGCACCCATCCACACAGCAACAACTCCTTAAAGTTATGTTGTTTATAGGCAACGCTTACTTAACTTACGTTTCCACCCGGCCTGTCGAGATAGACAAAGCTTTTGGTAAGCACAAGTTCACCACACAGTAACACGCATTTTATGGTTGTCCCCAGTCAAGTATTTTTTCTAGCTATCTGAAGTATACCTGCTACTCAGTTATCCTTGTACTTCCCTTCATTCCCAGATCCTTTATTTTTGTGTTTACTAAATTTCGTCATTCGTTCAGCTCATACGATTATTTTTTCTGACATGTTCAACATAGAATCAGATGTCTTGAACAGTTCCAATTTCCCCAAACTGTTTTTTGGCTAGAGTTGCTGGAAAGTTCACGGTTGTTAACAACTTATCAACTCATTCGATGAATAACTCTGAATTGTCTAAAATTGTTCCGGTTACTATGATTCCCAAGGCGACATTGTTCAGCAAAACAATATCAGAATACTATTCTTTGCTATTTACATTCAATGAGCTGCGCATGCAGTATATGTAACGTACATCTGACAGTTTTGTTAACTGAAACGACATAATGGGTGCATATCACACTCACTAATGCACACCAGCTGGTTGGATGTTTACAGATTGTTTGTCCAGCATGATCGCATGTTTCGCGCCACGATAAAAAGGTTGGCCAACCTTTTGATCAGGCCGACAATGAAAGGGCAAAACAAATGAACACGAAAATACACTACTTTGGAAGCCCTCAAACAGACTGCTCACTTTACTTCAAGTCAACATAATGTTTTTTCCTCAATGTGTTGTCAGAGAGTTTGCCTGTTTCTATTTTGTGTGAGTTGGAGATAACGGTCTTAACAAACTCGATTCATTGAAATTTGCCCAATGAAAGCCGTAAATTTGGATGGATGAGCTCAACAGTATTAAGTACTAAAAATAGTAATTCACGGAAAACTTGAACATTCCTCATAAGTGATGACATCTGTGTATTTTGATAGAATTGTTCTACAACACTTTTCAAGCGGAGACATTAGACTCAGGTTTGATTCTCGTTAGAGTTCATCATTGATACGTCTGTCAGCCACCACCAAGTTGTGAGCTTCAGCCTATATTCTCCCGTGACAAATGCGTTAGTCATTATGTTTCTGACTTATTTTCAGGCAGGATCAACTCAAAATATCCACGCAAGTTAGCAGGAGCCTACTTCCGTTCCAGTTCTCTTTTTAAACAAGCTGACTTGGAGGTCTGCAAGAAAACCGTCACCATATTGTCGGATGTTTTATGTGCACCATTTAACCAGTACGATCCATTAGATGTCCTAATTAGTTCGAACACAAGAAGGCTCGATGGTTGTGGACTAACCGAAGGGATGATTAGAGAAGTGGAACCGCGTATAGGAAGTGAGATTCTTTTATCCACATATGGTTGATAATATAGACGTACAGTATCACTTCAACTGTCACACCACAGTTCTTTTTCAAAGGAAGCCTGACCAGACGGCCAACATGAAGCTGACGGCTGCAACTGACCGCGAATATTTGGTTGCTATGTATGAAACAAACTACTACCTACAGTGGTTATATCTTTCGGCTTATTGTGCCAATTATGAGAAGCTTATATTGCATATCAACCTCCATCAGTCAGCATGGGAACGCAATGCGAATTAACACGTACTTCAGCTTATCAGGTCTTGTTGAGTACCGGGTGGTACACGGACTCGACTCATGTTATACCGAAAATGTCGTGTGTCTAAGAGCAGCACTCAGCCGGTCCATACATTTATCTCATGTGAAGAAACCTATAGCGTTATACCCTAGCGACTCAGTTGATTTAGGCAGAATATTAAATTCGACACTAGTGGAGAATGGAACAACTTGAACAAACAATGAACTGTGCACAATGTTGTTGCTCGTAGTCCATGTTCTCGTGAATTGGGTTTTCGAGCTGAGGATTCCCTGTTCTTCCTGCTATTTACTGTTTGCTGTGGAAGGGGGGGGGCGAACTGTTCCACCAGTGCAACCAAATTTCTACCTGTCTTGACGTGTCAGTTTCGTTGAATCACAAGTGATTTTTGACATCAGACATATGGGCTCAAATGATTAGATGAATTGTCACAATACATACACTTGGGAATCAGTACCTCACACAGAGCACTAATGGCACTGTAAGTTTCTTCAATGTCATGGGGGGACTTTCGACTTCCGATAACCCAAGTCTCGAAAGACTGAACAAAACGTTCTCTGTTTTTCCAAATAGTAGTAAAATTCGTCACATGCTTCACTTGTGTGTCCTGTCTGTCTTTTTTCGCCTCTCATAGTGGTGGGTTTATGTTCGTCAGCCTTCATTAATTTGGATGAATTTTCCAATTGTTTTCAACCGTTTAAATACGTGCCAGATGATATAAGCTCCTTACTGTCAGTTTATGAGTGGTGCAAAGCTCATGCTGCATCTTAACTAAAATATGCAAAAACAGTAGGATGTGAGTAACGTACTGTTTGCTGGCAGTCCAGGAAGCTGGTGTCGTTCTGGTTTGTGACACTGCCTTCGCTGGTTTTTGCCAATACTAGTAACACACGTTAAATTGAAAATGATGATTAAAGTCCATCCAGGAATGGGAACCGTCAACACAGTTCGCATCGGAATCTTTACTATCTAGATAAATAACGCTTCAGAGTTTCCTTGCAACTTGTAGATGGTAACCAACGATTAGCGGCATGGCTGTCAGTATGCTAAACGTTTAGTGACAAAATGTCCTTTACAGGCAGTCACCACGCTCTTTGTAAAATAGTTCTTGTTAGGATTCTTTTTTACTGTGGTACATCGAACGTTCAGCTTAGCATGTCTATTGTCCATGTCAGCGTTCTTTTTGGAGAGTTTCTGGTCTTCAGATATTTAAGTCTTCCTGATGCAAAAGTTAGTTTCCGTATAGTTAATTTCTAATTGAATAGCTTGAACTCAGCTCCGAGCAACAAATTAGGATAATCTCAGCCTTTAAGTTTAATCAAGATGTCGGGTATGTGAAATCCTTAAAAACCACTTTTGATAGATTCAGTGACGTACTTAGTAAAACCTTCCGAAAAACCGTAAACGTGTCCACCAGTTTGTTCAGACTTTAGCTGTTACACACCACAACCTCCCCGTAAGTTCAACGGTGTATTCAGCTGATGTGTTAGCTACATTGGTGGTTGGCATTCCACGTGCTGCTACTATCGCTCCCCTTAATCTGGTCACTTAAAACAGGATTTCTGCTAGACAAGACTTTGTCGCAACATAAAAATTAGTTACTTCCGCAAGTACTAAATGTTACTTTAGAGACGATGATGTGAATCACTTTCTCAATTTGTCTTAATCAAGTTCACCAAATAAATGACAGGTGGTAAGCCCTACCAAAAGTCGTCTGTACTAGTTGGACACAAAATGCGTCTGGACAGTAGTCTTGTGAATAGAAAGTGTGGTGAATTACTAGTGATAACCTCAGTGCATATTTGATAGTAATTCAGGACCATACGAGATTCTAGCATAATATTTAGGGGGAATACTATTGAACACCTAAATTCAAGTCAACGACCCAGTCTGTAAAGCTCAGAAGCGAAGACTGTCATGGAAGCAATAACTGTGACACTATTTTTTCACACGTATCAACCATCACCGACAACTGATCGCAGCCGACGCATTCCCATAGACTCTCCAGTCGGCCCCTTGTAAAAACAAGTACTACATTCGTGTTTCGCTCTCATTAGAGCTCGTCAGTAGAGCATATTCTCGCCAGGGTCTGGATTAGAACTCCGCCCATGCTTTCATGAGGCAATCATGCTGACCACAGGGCTTCAAATGGGGCTGCCTGGAACACCCATAGGAACGTGGCAGCTGCGACAATCTGTGAGTGACGTTCAGTCTACTTGGGAAAACAAAATCCTATATTACCCAACACTTTTTCGCAGTTGTTGCACATGAGTTGATCAGACAAATAATTTCGAGTGCATTTTAACATCTGAACAGATCACTCTGTGTATGATAAGTTCGTGGCCATTATTTATTCTTCCCTTCTATGGCATTACCTCGAAAAGATGCATCGGAATGTATATTCGGATGTTATTCTACTAATGGTTTGATTTCAGTTTAAGTTTGAAGCGGAGCTTGTTTCTGATACCCAAAAGTTGATATGAACTACTTCGAGTGAGTTTTAAAGAATGGCTTCTTTGGTTGATCTTTCAATATGTGTGCAATCTTACAGTAACAAATCAGCTGGCATAAAATCGACGAAAACTGATCTGAGAGCCGATAGAAGACAGTATTTTCTCAATCAGAAGTGCAACCGCAACAGAAAACCGGACTCTAACGAAGAACATCCACCGACTAAATCAGTATCTTTTGTTATATTTTAACGTATGGAAATGAGTGCACTAAAGAACAGTCAACCTTGATCTTTTTGCGTGCAGTAAAAACTAACGCGATGTATGTCTCTGCGGTAGGTGTAGTCTCCTTTGCACTTTTTCAAAACTATCAGAATATTGGTGTTTCTAAAAGATTTTTGTAATAATACAAAATGAATTTTGTGGAAATAAAACGATTCTTTGTGTTTAAAAAACATTAACGTTGAAGTTTTACTCAAATGAAAGGTTCTTGAGTGTTTGTTCGACGGCACTTCTGTTTATTGACGGACATTTGTTGTGGTTCAACAACCACGGGGTAGAACACAGTTCTTAGCATCTAATTCAACAAGGTTTATGCACCTTAGCCTGTACGCCTTATCGATTAACACGGTATCCTGAAAGCTAACCGATCATTTTCTACTGTGAACACCGTTCTCTAAGCCCAAAGTCTATGTGATATTATGACAATAATATTAAAAAACATGTCCGTAAGTGGTACAAATCGTGTTATTGTTTTTTTCTAGCTAAGTTGTCCGGAAAGTAAATGCGCTTAAGAAATCGTGGTAGGGTGATTCACATATTCCAAATTCCAACCGTGTTGTTTTTTTCTTTCAAGACGCATGGTACTGGTCATGTAAACGTAAACATAGAGGTTTCAGGAAGTGATTTTAATTCCTCTATTGTTTTTGTCTTCAACATCGGGTGTGTGATTGTTTTTTATCGCTAACTTGACATCGGTGTCACTCACTTACCGTCGTGACAATCTCCAGGCGGAAAGTTATAGATTACTGCCCAGTGTTCATTATAGTGAAGTTTGGTCAAACATACTTTGCATATTAAAAAACTACTAACATACCTGTTTGTTTGTTTAAAGGAAAGTTTTCTCACTCGTGACAGCTCTTTGAAATGTACGAGATAGACCTGGGTATTCGCCAAAATAAACTGTATTTAGATAAACGCTTTTGTGGTAGGTTCGGCAGTGAAGATCTTCATTCTGTCCTACACAGTCATTTGCAAACAGAGCAACGGCTCTTGATCAAAGTGAATATGTATTCACATCCTAATCCGTTCATTTAGTACTAATCTAATTTTGGAACGCTCATTAACAACACCAGCAATCTGTCACTGCCAACTCTGTCATATTTACATTTTAGAATGAATGAGAGAAGATCTACACAAGACTTTAACCTATTCAAAATTCTGTGTAAAAACTGCCGGTACGTGAATATTTTACCGGGAACTGGTAACACCTGTGCTGGTAGTCATAATTAACGGCATTCCGCCTAGCTCAACAGCCAACTTCACGCGCATATATTTCACGGGAAACGGATGTAATTAACGGCCGTTGCATTTCTCTGACACAGTTTGCCGATGCCAGAACGACATGATTTATGAACTGAACCCTATCGCTAAACAGATGAGTTTCGTAATTCCATCCTTCTTATTGGAATCTTGTAGTAGCCCTTTTTCACAGACTTGGCAGTTTTTTGTGACTCTGAGCAAGTGATCTATTTAAACAAAGAAGATTGAAGTCTTTCGGGAATAATGTTATCGCTTCCGCATAATCCCAATAACTTTCAGCCTTTCTGCTCACACTGGGACGATAGATGAACAGGTATGTTGTTTATTATAGAATCCCTCCATGTTTACACATGTTGATGTACAGACAAATAGAAACAAGGAGGCATTAGTTCAAGTGGAGCTACATGCCCCGCGAGGTTGTATGTATTTTAGTCATGTGAACCGAACGAAGGGTGGTAAGCTTTCTATCACCGTGAGAGAAACTTACGTGCTTAATTTGCAATCATCCAGAGAGCTGTTACGTAGTTTATACACAGTCACATAGGGAAGCCGTGGAATTATTGTAGCGAGAAGGCGTCCAATAAAGCACAATCTTTATNAATGTTTGACGGGTTGACTATGCTCGTCTGGATGGACGTAGAGAGGAACGTCAACAAACGATCACTGATTATTTTTGTATGCACCCTTCATTGTCTATGACATAGGGGAGGAATGGTTTGGTTTCATGTTTTATGAAAAAGAAAAAAACGTAGGGTAGCAAAATTTTACACAGTATATCGGAAATTATAAAATTTCTTTACAGCATGAGACATCAACTACAAGAGAGTGAGCAAAGAGGAGTATTTCAATTTTTCCGCTCGTCACGCTCAAGTACTGTGATAGGGAACACACTACTGCCGAGCTACAGTAACCAGTCGTGGACGACAAATACGATTCATTGTCACATGGTTTACTTCGGATGCCCGCGTTAGAAGCGCTTCATCACCCAGTTCAATTTACTATCCACATCTTTTACCACCCGGCAAGAAGGGTGTTTACAGTAAGCTGAACAACCTTCTGAAACCCTATCAGCCAGTGAATTGAAATAGCTACTGAAAAGTAGACCTACTGAAAAGCAAAATTCATTGCGAGAAAAGTCGTGCATTCGTTGATACAAACCAAATTAGTCAACGTCTGAACGACCATCATTTATCAGACAGTTCGAAGCCATCTTCTCTTTATGTCTGGTTTAGTTGGCTACTGTTACTTTGACGGTCTGTCCCAATATCTTCCAAGATTTCTGCGTTCCGAAATGGAAAGATTTAGACTGATTTTTGTTTATGAGTCAGAGATTTGGTTGCCTTAACCTGAAAACTACTCAGAGTCAATCACAGTTTGAATTAAGACAGGCGTTCCGTTTGCACACATTAGAGAGAAGTACTAAATACCAGGTTCGCTCATACGTACACTTACCACGCTTGGGAGTTGAATTTTCGGTCCACATCCACATGAATCAAACTTGCTGACCCACGCGTCACTGAGTGAGTCAGTACTAATAAAAAACAATCAAAAGACTGGCTTTTATGTCCAAGGGCTAGTACGGATTATTTCCCTCTTCGACCCGGTTGGACAATGCAAGTTTCTAGGCAAGCCACGCATGTTGTGTACACGTCCATCATGTTAGCCTGGTTACATGCCCGAGGGATTATGATTTCGGACCTGCCTGCGTGAAGACCAAATCTAGGTCCAGTACAATCTGTGTGGTTTTCTTTTATGCAAAAGGTCAAGGTGTCTAACACAAAAAATGAACTAACGGTCGTTTTAAGCGGACGCTGACGTGCCTGAGTCACGGATTATTGCAGCGTCTCGTCTGACGTGCGTCTACTGAAGACGGCGGTTGACTAAAGGTAACTGGTCAAAGCCTGTTGCACCATTTCCTCATGGAAACAAGCCGTGTATCGTCCGCTTCTATTTACACTGATCATTTTCCATATGTGCTATTTACAAAATTTAGTTTGCGGTTACTCTATCGTTCTGGGTTACAGCGTGTCTCAAAGTTGATAATGAGAAGTGTATTGAAGTGGTCATATGTTGCGCCCTCGCGCATTATATATCCGGTTTAAATAGTCGGGACTTCCATTTTCAGGGTTTTCGATTCAAGAGTGGCTGGTTTTCCAGTCATTATATGCTGAAGCACAATCACTGTACCAGTAGATAGTCGGCTTTGGCTCTGAATATATGGTCTAAATTTGCGCACAAATTCCGATTATCGCATCAAGTAAGTGCACCCAATCACTGGGAAAAGGTGTAAAGCATTGCAAATGATGATCAGCTTTCCTGGCCCATCCCACAGTAGTCAACAGATGTCCTGTGAACTGTATCCGGTAACCCTCGTATCAGCTCATTTCGCTGAGGCTGAAATCATGAACCACATTGAACGTATTGATCATTACTTTCAACAGATCATCTAGTAAGCCTAACACTACAGCTAACTTCCTAGTTTTCAGAGTGGGTTGATAACGAGAACACTAACCACAACTCAACCCAGAAAAATAACTGGATTGGCTCATCTAGTGTAGCCAAGTGTGAGTTGAATGACGGATTGATCGAACCTGGCTATGAGGTTTGTTAAACTCGACCCCAGCTACCAACTTTGGACGCCGTAAAACCTATGAAGTAATAACTCCCTGTTGAGCTCTAGATGGATAACAGATGCATAAGATATAACCTTGGGTGCACATTTGTATTATTCTCCAGTTATCAACATGAGATTAAACGCTGTTCAGACGTATTGAACAAACGTGAAGTGAACACCACTCAAAGCTGAAAGAATAAAAGTTACAGTCGATCTATTTCCGATATGTATGCTGCACATATAACCTAAGAGAGAAAAGTTCTGTTTTGTCGACCTGGCAGGGGTCAGACATGCATGATGTATATGGGAGTGTTGATTGCTACTGTTCTCGAATTACCGTGTTTTTGTGCCTATGCGCTCGAACCTTGATAAATACAACTTTTGAGAGATTTGTTAACACATTTAGAAACTCAACAGACTTTTCTCACAACACCCTACACTTCGCCCTTTTCCATACATTGTAGTCAATAGATTTTTAAATAGTTTAAGTTGTGGTCCAAAAGCGTCATCAAATTTACCGGTCTCCTTAGACGTGCAGTGCTAAGTCTACGGTTTGATCAGCATACTTCCAGAAATTTAGTCTGGACATATTTGAGGTGAACATGTAGATGTACTGAAGGTACTGACAAGCACACTGCAGTTGCTGGGAAAAATAGCACACTGAAAACCAAACTATGCGTCAGTTTGATAATTATGGGATACTTCGGTAAAGAAAAATTTGACATCAACAATGCTGTTCCAATGCTGGTTCCTTACATCGAGCTATCCTGTAATGAAATTATTGAATAATTTGAGCTTGCATGAGAAATGGCATGTGAACAGCCGGCGTGGACAAACACGCCTGTTATATGTCGTGTGACAATTTACCGATAGCAGAACAGACTGATGTACGCAAAGCTTTCCTGACGGTTTGTTCGACAAACGTGTATATGTACGAACGTAGAGGATTAGTGGATTCCAGGAATTATGAGTCAGGTGTTGTATGGGCAACGGCCTGGTGAAGCTAAGTAAGTGTTCGGGTTGTTATGCTGTTCCGTACATTCAAAAGCATTCAGTGATCCTATGGGGACATCCAAGACGCAAAGAGGGTATGGTTTGTTATTTAGAAAAGAGGCCAGTCAATAACGGTTCTAGGTTGTAAAGTTAGTCTTCTGCAGAATAAGTGAGATTTTACCCCAAGCGAACCTTTTACGAAGGCTGAATTTTGAGTTGCACAGAAGGATGTAAACTTTTTCATAAAACTCATACCTTGATGTCAAAATTCTAGGAATGCGAATGCTTCTGAATGGGCACTGTTTGATAAAGTCTGTCACTCATTGTGTGAAAAACGAAAGTGTTGAACTGTCACTTGAGACGAGCTAGTGGAATTGCTATTTCATGGTATTGTCAGCATATGAAATCATGTTAACCGAGGTCACTGCAAGCTGTGTAAACAAGACCCTTTCCAGCCACAGCGCATTAAGATAGCATTTGCCATTTTTATAAAAGAAATATTTTGAACGTTTACACAGAAGTGAAACTATTTCCATAAAATGGCAAGACGGGTCTTCCTTCGTTGGCGATGGTTTTTACTCTTCTTCATAATGATCTGTTCTGAGCAGGAGGATAGCAACACGTGACTGGGAGTGTGATGAGGAGACAAATAGATGCGGTTCGCATTACTTGCCCATTGTGTCTTTTTGTAAGCAGCACACGTATTCAGCACTGAGTGGCGTAACGTTCTAACGACTGTTGAGAGTCAAAGGGTTGCTGTGGCACAGCTGTATAAATGAAGTGACGATCCAGTACGCTAAAATTTCACCAAAATGCACTGTAAGAGGTTAATCCACGAGTTCTTTTCTCACATAATTGTTTCCAATTTAGCCTTTACTTCCACTACTCATTTTGAGCTAACTCAATTACCAAGTGCTCAATTAAATTTCATGGTTGACGGTATATTTTGGCGTGTACGGTGGAGAATAAACAGATATTTTAGTAGCAATTTTGAGTTCATCAGAGATATTTATTTTCTATTCGGCCATTAGTTGATGGAATGTCTGGATTGTAGACTGTGGAGACGCGTTTTAAAGTATTGTCAAAGGACACTTAGTCAACTTCTCAAGAAACCTTAGTCAGATCTCCAATTTCTTTGTCTTTACTGGTTAATTCCACAGGTGACATTGATTTGATTAACATAGTTAACATGTTGCAATGCCGCTCACCCCTAGTTTTCATGTTCTATAGGGCAGAATCATCTTCCAGTTATCGGTTTCCCTCTATATCTCACTTTTGCCAGTTCATGAACACTCAATTTTGATCAACTGTGCACCGGGTTTTCTGTTAAACACCATATATTTTAATTTTTCTCATCTGGTGGATAGTTTATCGTAACTGCCAGGTTGGTCAGAATCCCGCAGTTTGCTTGTTAACACAAACAGGAGTACTGTATTTATGCTTTTGCTCATGTGAGGGAATTACTGTGAAGAACTTTTCAATCAGGATCCAACACTGTCAAGTATCATGAACATTTTTTGTTAACAATCCAGAGACTACTTTGAGTAGATATATAGCATAGCCACTTGTTGTTTTCAAAGTGTTTATCAGAATCAGAGAAAGCTCATTTCCTGTCCGTCACTTAAGTTCTGTCACTGTAATTCCACATGTGCATGGTCAATTAACGAGTAGTTATGTGTTCCACACAGGATGCACAGTTCGTTAACTATTTTCCTTGGATTGCGATCGACGAGTTCATCATCTCGGGTAGACCCCCTGAACCATCTACCACGCAGTAATGCCATACGTCGTGTACTGTTCCACAATGTATAAAAAGCCACCGACAAAATTTTGATCTGATAAAGCTCGCCCGCTTTATTCAGATCTCCCTCAATATATTTATGAATCTTTTACTGGGATCCGGTACGACTATCTATTTGTACGCACCCGGCCCAATTAGTCTTCTGGCATGTACCATTTTGCATAACGTTTGCTCAAGTCCACACATTTTATCCGCTGAATTACAGCGGAAGTAAATCGGCAGTCTATACCGACAATGATCATTCAACAGTTTTGTTGTAAGATTTCTAAAAGTTGTACTTATCGCCTGATTCGAACTCATACTTAATTGTATCTCATTTCTTGAAAATATGCATGTGTACTAATCTGAACCGTAACATTCCATGGTGTATAAACTGCACTATTGCCTTGAAACGTGACTTGACCAGCCTAAGGAAAATGAGAGGCCGATAGGTGTACAATCGTAAACATTCATAGGTGAGACCATTAGGTTTGCGTACGTGTTTTTGTGTATACTTACAGTAGTGGGACAGCAAGGTACTTTAGCAATTCTTGTCATACATGGAATTTTTGTGTGTATTTCAATTTGTTTTGTCGCTTTCAATTGCAGAACAAGGGAGAAATTCCAAATTCCGTATTTTGTTGAAGGCAATATATATGTATATATATATATACAAAGGCAGACGCCATATACTTGTGGTAAATATTGTTAGAATGCATGTGACCAACGAAAGGACAAGCGAGCTGCAACGTGATTCGTGCGTTCGAGTGCTCCTGGTACTTGTCGGTCTCTGGACTCGTTCACACAAACTTTCAAGCACATGCGAAACCCCGAAGCAAGAAGAGTCACACCTCAATCGTAATTCTAGCATAGTCAGCAATAAACAAATAGGGTGGCTACAATTTGTGAAAAGTCTGAGTAATGCGAAAAATGTGTAGATTTGATTTTCTGGTTAAATTGCCAAGTGTCCGCCTTATTCCATCACAGAGCTTCGAACTGCTCCACCACAGTGTTGTATTTTGACAGTTTAGTTTGGTAAGGTTTAATTTTATTGATACTTTCATACGAAATGCAGCTTTATCATCTAAACAACCGGCTTGTCACATACTCCGTTTACTGGATGGCTTAAGTCATCTTTCAAGACAAATAGGCAAACGTGTTCAGCCCAGTTCGAATAAAGGCGGTTCGTTGTTCACCCTGATTCTTGTCCATGGTTTTGTAGTACAGAGTGCCATTCCGACTTTAGAATGAAGCGGTGTATGTTGATTTTAGGCTTGTTGGCCTACCTTGTGCGTATACAAAGTTGGTGCTTGCAAACTTCGGGAGTAGTTGCTACTTTCACTGATAATGAACTCATGGAAATAAACTAAAATGATGATTTAATCATCCGCTTAAACGATACCAGTGAGGAGGCGAAGAGACTCAAAATACGGTACAAAAACCAAATCAAAATACTTTCGCATGTTTGTCGGAATAGAGGCCAAAGGTGTGTCCGAAGAAATAATCAGACAAATGCGGTATTTTGACACTAGTTGAGCTAAGAATGACGTCCAACGCCTCGTACCTTCCGACTCCCGGAAAACTAGTATGAATGTATGTTTCCAAGCCTATATATATCTAATCTTCGTAAGCAGGTGCAACCACCCTTTACATTATGTGGTGTTCTAGTGGCGTTACGAAGTTGTAATTGGACAGTTTACGGCAAACTGAAGAACATTTCAAAGAAACTTCTGTAGATTGTTATGAGGTGAGAGATTCAGCCTGTTAAATCTGTCGCCATTGGTGGGTTGTTGAATTGTTCATCACCGCAGATTGACTCATAGCTGTGTAATGTGTGATCTGTGATCAAATGTCGTTCGCGAAAAGTTTTGCCACAATTTTTTTCACAGGTATCCACATAATTTAGGTCGTACTTTAACGATGAAGCTGTATGCTCGGATAGAGTCAACTTATTGCCTACCGTTCACTTACCGGATGTTGGATGTTTTGAACTGGAAGTTCAAACTGTGTGTACATAAAGTACCAGTGAATTCAACCCTGTCACCGGAACGGGTAGAGAAACAGTGCTGTTTGAATTAAATTCACAAGTATCTTTTCAACGGAATTTTGGCGAAAAAGAAATCTACGTCAAACAGACGCTTTAATTTTTCTCACGCATCTACACTGCCTATATAGTTCACGGCGATTAAATAAACTGTATCTTTTCGGTCGTTCATCATCGGACCAACTACAGGAATTCATCACGGTTTTCAGGCGGACAAGATTGAAAGTAATATATCATGTAATTGCGCAAAACGGTTTTGAACTGGATGGCAATTAGATGACGAAATTGACATCCGCAATTCAAAAGGGGGTGGCATGGGGCTATGACAACACTGAGTGTTTCATGTACGCAAAACTGTGCACTGTGTGACCGAATTCGAAACTCTTCCGTGGTGGCCGGAAAGCGAAATTCGGTCCCTCTGAACTGACGAGTATACCAGCGGCAAATGGGCTGGAAAGCAACTTCCGGTAAGAATCGGTGTCCCGATTCAATGGAGTACACCAGAATCGCACTCAGAATGGACTTTGGTTCGCCTTTAACCAGCTGTGTGAAATGATATTTTCCTCTACTTCGAGAAATACAATCTAAAATGCTACCACGCTTTGATGCAACGTACCAGTGAGTTCTATTTAAAAGACCGGATTTGATGTGAATCTAATTCATAAGTGTACCGTATCGCAAATGTACTAATCGTGTCCCTTCTTCTGCTAGTTGCGAGTTCAGTCAACACACCGCGTTTCTAGCTTACCGTCATGTGAGCCAGCTTCATTTTGGTGATTGGTAAGTTTTAATAAAGCTGTATGCTGGAAGAGCATTCTATCCATGTTCGTCAGTTAGACACAGGAAACGATGACCGAAAGGATGAAGGAATAAGTGTGTACAGGCAAAATAGCAATTTGTCTTGGTGGCAATCGTCACTCGGTTTCAAGGACATATCCGATGTTTGTGAATATTGTATTTTTTTCTCTCTTAGTGTATCTAATGACGAAAGTAGCAATGAATTATAGTGGGTGGGTTGGGTGGTTGCAGGCTAATTGTAGTCGAATAAGGAGACGATTCCACTGCCACATATAAACTAACTGATCAGTACTTGAAGTGAACAGAATGCCAACAGTCAAATTCTATCAGATTCCCATAAATAAACTACAGGCAAGGATACTATGAACATACTAGGGTAGATTAGAGCACAGTAAGTAATCGAAAATAAAGAGATGAAGCAATAAAACCTAACAGTTGATGAACTTTTTGTACAGTTGACTACCAGAATAATGCTGAGTTCATTAACATCTGCTTATGAATATATGGATGTGGTCACATAAGTTCGACCACGTCTGTTTACAGTCTGACAAGCAACCTGAGAAGCATTTAAGGGGTCTAGTGTGCGGCCAGATTCGAACGTGTTTTGTCAAGACACTCAACCGTTCTGGTCTTTGTATCTGGAAGACACTTCGGAATGTGGTCTAAGATTCGAGTGTGTTGTGCCCCTACTGTATGGCTTAAGTACAGCACTTCATATGTACAGGTAAACTCATAAATAATGCTTGGTTTGGCAAGCGTTGGCACTGCATCATTCCTAGGAGTTGAAGGCATGAGCTTGGCTGAAGCGCTAATCTCAGTCTTCCTTCTGGTAAGTGTGCCAATTTGTCACTCTTGAAAGTTAACGATACGTGTATTGGCTTATTATATACCTTTGTGATCGGTAATCAGTCGCCAACTGGTTTTGAGTGCTCAGCGACAAAATGTTTTGGTAGGGTGTCTAACTTTCAATGCTGTCTGTTACATGAGTCCACCAGTAAATTTCAGAGGACTGAAAGGTTTTCGCCTATCAGTGATTGACAGATTTTTCGTGTATTCACTATCAACAATATTCCGGTTCATGGTACTAATCGTATCCTATTAAATAAAATGTTAACCACCCTATCGACCATTCCTTTTCAAACAGTTTTGTAGAACATATTCCCCCCAATATGCAATCTTTGTAGAACTGGTGACCGAGTTTTGGTAGATTGTTTGATCATCCATTCACACTGTCTCTAACTGATGTTTCCAAACAAAAGAATCCTGTCGAGGGATGCCAGCTTGGGGATTAGCATAACGAGGCAATAAAACACCATTTTGGGTCATTGTAGCAGTACTTAGTACAAACTGGCAATTTCAGGTCGACTGCATCTATCAACAGTAAAAAGATGAACACAAACTAAAGCAAAATAGACGCTAAATTTTGATCCAGTCTTATAAATTTGGGATGCGTCATCCTCAACACTGTTTAGAACAGTTTCCGGAAACCTCAGGTACACATTGATTTCTGAATATCTTCATATTATCATCTGTTTATTCGCACTGGTATTCAAATCAACCTTTACTTTGGTGAGCGGTTCAATTTAGTGTTCTGCATTTAGAACTTGGAATGTTCACGGTCGAATTCCCAAGTCAACACTGTGTGATAGAGGAGTCGTAGGGAGCTGCAAAACTGAGACAAGGTATCATTAGGAAAACGTATACGTCTGATTAGATCTGGCATTTATAAGATGGATTAGACTTAAGTTCACAGCTTTGTGTAAACCGGGATTGACGAGAAACTTAACGACGCATGGGTTCTTAAGTCGATGAAATACTGTTGTGCTTTACTGTCCCTGTATCGGTCGGAAAATGTACTGGACAGCTTTTAACTATAAAAATGATTGAACAGTATTTAATTAAAGTAAAATCCAATGAGGCTGCCGACTGTACAATCTGTTGACGGAATTACATTTTCAGTCGCTAGTGTCCCTGGGTCTCGTTTGCATACTGACAAGAACAGTTCATTTTTTTTAAGTAGTAGTCTGCATGAATTTAATAGCGAATATTCATTCTAATGCACCAAATTGAATTGTTTTAGCATGTAGTGGAAAATTTTAACTTCAAGAAGGAAACATATATGTAAAGTGGTATAAGTCATGAGTTTGAACTTTAACAGATACTTTGAGAAATTGACGTACATCAGCGACCGATCTTGCGTGGGCGGCTTCTGGCGAGGTCAAGTACCATTAATAATAGTATCACCTACTGAGTTCATGCTGATCCGTGGTGATAATGCCACATTGGAAATCACAGATAAATAACTTGCTAGATCATTTGCGCATCCACCTTTGAAGATAGGTGTGACTATGTTCTATTTGTTGGCTTTCGGGAGATGTCCGGCTGACTGTCAGATCGTCGGCGCAGCCGCACAACAGACTGGGGGGCATTGAGTCAGGGGTGGGTAATTTGTGACTTAACAAGTTTTTACATTTATTTCAACTTGAGACTTGAAATCCTATGGGTGAATCAATCTACATGTGGCTTAACCTTCGCGTGATTTAGAGGTATACACGTATGCCTGCCATTGACCTAGAGGGTCGGCTCTCTATATAGCTCTATCGGTGATTCCACCGGAAGTTTGGAATTGAGAAATGCCAACTTTACTCCTAGTGTCTGCTGCGGGCTTGATGTAGTGAAGTTTAGTTTAAGCTTTTGAGTAAGATCCACAAATAACACAGTGATCCTCTTTTACATCAGCAGTTGTGCGGTTGCGTCAAAGGACAAAAACACGTTCAACCTATTCGAGCTGATAATTGTTCCGAGGAGGGCGCTTCAGTGCACTCACTTATTTAGTTATATTTCTTAGGCACCTCAGTTTTCTAATATGCTGAAGACGTATTACTGGAACAGAACCATTAGATGCATCGGAGAGTTCCTCGATGACTACCTGCTAGTGAGGTATTGGGATCACGCCTACCGGTCTTCTCAAACTGTCTTTATCCCTCCGAGATTTGCCGCGATATGTTTTGCTAGCCCCACACTTTGATGAGTAATGCGCAGTTATGCACGATCATTGAAACCAACGGGACTTATGGATTTCCGATCAAATCAACACCGAAGTAAGTATAGAATCAAGGCAAAATGACATATGACTCATTCGCCATCTAGAATGTTCCTAGGAGTGCTGGAAGGTTCAAATTTCACGACTGTTTCGAAGACTTCCTCAGTGAGAGAAAATGTCACAGTGGTAATTGAAAGGTTTGTAAAATCTCTCTGTATTGTAGTTCGAGTGCAAAGTTATAGTTTGTGCAGATGGTGTTCGGTAAATCACACCAGTCAGAACAGTAGAGAGTTAGGCGGCGTTAGTTACTTGACGTCTTCAGTAAAGAGCCTAAATGACCACTTGCTTCAACCCGATTGCCAGTTTTTCCATCACTGCGAAAGCATCCCGTAACAGCGATGGACATTTCACCGTCATATATTTTCTCTTTACACCGGATTTCTATGACGCACGCTACAAACTGGTTTCCTCAGGTAGAAAAGTCCTATAGCCGGTTTTGTTGAACAGTGACTCCTCAGTGGCATGAAAACAGTGCCAGAAAGCGGGTTCACTGTTTATAGAAGCATCAGAAGATTCTTTCTGAAGTTTGCTAAATAGGATGGGTTGAGTCAGTTTGCCGTAGTGTTTTTTTTAAAAGTTCTTTCTCTAATGAGATGATAGCCAGTCCGCATTTCAAACTTCTGGGCCGAATTTAGCGTATAAGCAAAGTTCGCTGGGCGCAATTTCACAGAGAGTTCCAGTGAATTTTTGAAGATACACATCTGTCTTCACTGACCTTTACTGTTTCATCAAAATGGCGTCTGTCTCAATAGGCGGCTGCGACGGGGCCGGAGGTCAAGCCGCATCGATCTGTCTCATTACCTCTTATGTTTGGAAGGTTATTTTCAGTCACACTTGCTGAATCTAGTTCCGACAGCCGGTGTGGAGGATTTTTGCGAGTTACTGTTGAATCAGAGAGAGGAATGAATGGTGGTGGGAAACTCTATTGGAGAAAGTCATGTGCAGCTTGACCTATGACACCAGAGCGTTTCCAGTCATGCAGACTGTACATAACGACACTCCTAGGCGTGCGGTTGATAATCTTCTGGACCTCCGACGACCGCTTCACTTGTGTCGATCAGGACGTAAACTGATTCGATTCTCACTTCTGTTATATCTGACTTGTTTCAACGCCACTCTTTTCACCGACTCATGTACCGCACATAAAGTAACCTGCAGCGGACATGGCGGCGAAGTAGCGCAGGACCAAGGCTCCATGGTATTCTTTGAAGTCCTTCCAAAGAGATAGTAGGATACCACAAGAGTCGTCGGAAACATAGGCTGCTCCTTTCTCCCTGGACTCCCCACAACCGGCCAACGGCACGTAAGTAGTCCAGGGCAGATTAAGTACAATCACGGACAACTTCGATGGTATCATCTTAGGTGTGTTTTTGCAAGTAGCTACGATGTTTGCTTTACACTAGTCCCCAAACTGAGCAACCTTTTTCACTCTGTGCTTTAACTTTGGCGAGCTAATTCTGTTTTGACTCTGAAAATGTCTTTAGTTTCGACCGCGCACTTTGAAAGTACCAGTGACCAATTGATAGCTATGCTGTAATACCACAGATACATAAAAATAACTGACTCTGAGACACACACGCAAAAACTCCCAGAGACCCGACTATTGGCTATAAAGGTATCGGCGAAACATCGCAACACCCAACACATAAATTAGAAGGTATTTCGAAGACTTTAGAAACGCAGAGTTGTTTTAATAACCAAAAATCAGCATGAACTATTGGAACTTGATTTCTCTCCTTCAACGGATTTATCGTTCCCAAGCATGCGTGACCACCATGGCTACCTTTAGTGGGCGTTTTTATGGTTGAATTGATAGAACACACAAAGCAGATAAAAAACCTCTTTTTATTCGAGTCTAATACACCTTTTTGTTCGTTTCACTCACCTTAACCCTTTTCACACACTTTTCATGACGGATAACCATTCGAACAAGTATGATTCGTCAATGACAGCCGTTCACCATGGCGAACTTTCAGTGTACTAGATGGCACCATCAGTTCTGTAATGTTCAGAGCATTTGAAAATGTTTATTGCGCAGTGTTATCAGTTGCTTCAACTGTGAATGGTCAAATGCGGTGCGCACACTGTATCGTTGGTTTAACTGCTAATGTAATCTCAGTATCAGTATGCTCTATTTCCCCCTAGTTAGGTACAGAAATATGGGCGTCTTCTTGTTTTTCAGAACATGCGCTGTGTATAAGGCGTGTAGTGGAACTCTTAACAGCGATATCTTGGGTATCCACTGACAAATAAGGATATATCAATGATAGCCAATGAAAAGGTCAATTCAGTGGTTCGGATCTTTATTGTTGGAACTGGCGTACAAGCTTAATGCATTGGCATCCGTCCAGACCGTTTATTTTCTGGTCAAATGTGTTGTTCGCAGTTACAACCCGGGTCAAACCACGTCGTGCATAGATGCCGGTGTACTTGGTCACCGCCTTCGTCCCCTCGAAACAGCGTGCTTGGCCATCTCACAGAGCAAGAGTAAGCGCACATCAGTTTGGATTTCTCTGCTGGTGATGGTAGACAGCATGTTGTAGTGGGTCAGACGACCAGACGTGGTGGGCTCTGTGAGAGGATGAGACAATGGCTACAGGCACCACAATGAAGGTGGTTGTCGACTCTTCTTTAATTTTGTAATGAGAAATTTGTATCTTCTTCATAGGTTCGTGTATCATTTTTATACGCTCTTTAGTTCGCTGGCCGCAACAACCACCGAACATCCACTTTGATACCAAACAATGTAACAAGCCTGCCTTCGTTTTTTAACTAGTTATTCGTGACATACTCGTTGCATAGCAGACACAATTTTGAAATTACCTTTGGGTCATGCCAGTTTTCGCAGAATCAGTTGATAAATAACAGGGCAGTTCTTGCTCTGAATCAAATTAACTTAAACACTTTAACCCCAGAGAATATCACAAGAGAAGCTGTTATTGTTACCTAGGGCTCTTTAAGTTACTGACTACAATGCCAGTTCTGATGCTTTTCTCATTAGCTGAGTTCACTTATCTTATGGTCAATAGTAACATCGTGTGTTATCTTCTATGACTCCAATGTAAATTGACCATATCAATGAACTTTTTCTCTGTTGCAGTTGAGCGTTGGACGTTCTAATGTGAGCCGTCAAAAATCTCTGTGAACTCAACAGGCGGTGGCTGAAAATACGCATCCTTATGAACTGGCTATATTGCTCACAACTTACCATCCTTCAAAGCATGAGAAATTTTTTTCAGTAAATCAGGTCTTCCATTGGATTTAGTTGAGTTGAACGTTGCTGTTTTTATTGCCAGAGAATAATGGATCGCCAAGATTACCGTGTTGGATGGTCTTATTTATTTAAGTTAGCAACAGCTGACTAAAAAGTTCGACTACGATCGTCACATTCTATTGTTTATGTTCACAGTGACATGAGTTCATTAGCTATTCATATGAGCACGTGGTGCATTGCACACGAGGTTCCAGCCGTGATGCACTTGGTTCGCCCACCATAGCCACCGTGTAGGTCCTGTGAATCAGAGTTTGGTGAAACATAAGGAGTTAGCGAAAAAGATGAGACCGTTGGCACAGTTGTTCAAATAAATACATTCTCCATTACCTTGACGACAGAATTAGTTCGAAGAATATCCGCTAAAATCTTGCCACAAGCCCAGAGATTGGCACTAAGTAACTAACAAAAATATCAAGCAACATTCTTTTTTTGATCGAGACTTCGATAGCGTCAGCTACCTTGAACTTGATGCCACTGTGGTCTACGTAATACCTATCGCTTTTAGAAATGTAATCGAAGGGACAAAGAAGAGACCCAGTGTACGTCTTAAAACTCTCTCACCCATATCATTGAAATGCTTTACGACACATATAGTCAGGAAGGAGGAGATCATCTCCAACAACTCTCTGGACAAGTCTAACTTTGTTTCTAGCGTATGTATCATACTCAAGACAAAACTAAGATCATTCCGATTATAGCAGGACCATTCCTTGGTCACTGTCATCATTTCTCATTAAGGATGGTATGCTCTGTACCGCCGTTCAGTTAAACCATAGAGACACGCTGCGATCACTGTTTCAAGCGGCTGACTATCCCCTATCGGCGAATTCGGCCGTGAACCATCGGTTAACGATCGACAAACAGTGGGTGCCTTGAGATCAGTTGTGACGATAACAACAAACTAACAAGTCTGGATTTGACAGGCAAGCACTCGTCGTTTGCAACAAAGGGTGTTGCAGTCGTTTGTTGTATCACTGGTCACCGACTTGTGGGTGGAGCGTCTGTTCACATTAAACTAATCAGGAAATATAATAACGGTGCTGACAAGAATTACAGGGATGATAAATAACTTAACGGGAAATGATAAACTTCTTTGGGAGTTTTTTGTCAACAATTGGTAGTTTGTCGGTCAACTGTCTCTAGTGGTGAAATGGAAAAACTCTTCATTTAGTGTGACCCACTGAAATAATTCGACGACGGCACCTTGATTGCTAACCGTGTGTCTTTCTCAGAAACCTCTTTCACTTACGTCGGGACTCACCAGTTCTCAGTGCAGTTCTCTGAATTCGCAAATACAATTGTAGCCAGCGCGATTGGATACCAGTCGAACCGTCAAAAGGATGGTATTACCAACGTCTTCAATTTCACGCTGTTAAATCTTACATATGTAAAAGTGTACATATTAGTATAGAGTCCGAAAAGCTGATGGTGTGGACAACAAGTGACTGGCACCTATGCCGCATCCTGAGCACATTAGCCTGAATGGACTAGTTTTTCATATAGACATGGAGCACGTTGTACACTAGGTCTGAGTTGCGAGTGACTTGCCTGTCTCCATTCTCCCAGTACTCATCCTACAATAGTGGTCAGATAACCCACTTTTCGATCACTCACGTTTGCGTTTTACAGCAGTTTGCAGGGAATATGTGAGTTACACTGTTAATTGTTTACAAGGCTTACATTCATGACAATTCAGTTAAGTAGCACGTTTACCAACTGAAACGTCAGCCATCCCCTATCCGGTTCACGTTTGTACACTTACTACAGAACACCCACTCCCTTTTTGATGACATATTCAGTTTCAACATTGTAGTACAAAAACGAAAGTTTTTGATTTTATTCTCAAAAAACTATCCATTTTCTATTTCTCATCAACGTGTTTAATTTTCGTGAATAAAACAATGATTTGACTCAAATCAAATTCAACCAAATCCATTGAAAACGCTGTAATGGTTTAGCTAGCGATGAAACATCGTGCCAACCACGATGCAAAAATAGGACTTCATTTTGATGGTATGAAAAATTTTATATCTCGTTTTATGAAGGTTATCTACCTAATGAGATTTACCTCTGACGAATCAGAAGGACCAGTGTGAACTACCGCTGTACTGTTGGTTTGGAAAGCGGGGTCACTGAGTATGTCATTTTTTCTATAAAAAAGGTGAATTTTTTATGAAGGAGTCTGACAGGATTGAAACGTGTTTGGTCGACTGATTGTACAAGTATCAATTCATTCTCACTGGTCAATCACAAAGCAAATTCGATCTAATTTGGCTGCACCTTTTTAACTATTCCAAACAGTTTTTGGTTAACACGGAAAGAAATGACCGTGCAAGTATACGTCTTCAATGAACTTCGGCAACAAATTCTGACCGATAGATGCAGACATTATTAACAGAGTATGCAATCAGTTTCTAAGTGCCTTCTACCTGATATGTAACAATAATCATGAAATTGGTCCTCAATTTATCAGTGTGCCAACCTAATTTTTAAGGCAAGTAAGCAGCCAATACACTATCAGTGTCACTAGCAATATTTCATTTGCCCCGACCTGTGCGCCACAGAGTGTGCCACTGAGTACTGGAAATAACTCAGTAGGTATAAGATGACTCTTCGAGTCTTAAGTTCAAAATGACATGATGCAAAACATTGCACTGTTTCATTATTGAGAACATCTGTTGCAACTATGATGTTTACTGTTCACTCCAAGTAAGTGCATATGTTCACATCCAACAACAGGAGTATATCAAACTTGCAATATGAGACAAGGCAAAACTTGTTTCTCTGATGATAGTTGGTCACCAAAAAGGGTTATCACCTTATTTCATTTACCGTAGACTAACAGTCAATGAAGATACTCCTAGTCTGGTTTAATAGCCAGCTAGCCTCAATAGGACAGCACCGTATGACTACGATTTGGTTTTGTTAGAGCCAGTTCGTTATGTTTAACTTTGTCACAAACGCGAAGTCAACCCCGACCACATCCGTGTTTGACAAATATATTGACCATTGAACCAATCATAAGACTTGACAGCGTTACACACCAAAATATTTGGCAACAATATTTTTTGTTTGTTATGTCTTTACCGTTGTTACATATTTTGCAATAGAACCTGTTTGAAAAGATTTCGTTTTGCGAATTTTGTTTTCTTTGTTCATCGTTCGATTTGTGAACGGAAGAAGAGAATATGTACTAACTCTTGTCTAACTAGCTGTCATAAACAACAGTCCAACTGGGAAATACGACGCAAATAAACAGAATGGAGCACAGTTTGACAGTTCAGTTGTGTAAACAACATAGTAGGCTAAATTAAGCGCTGTATGAGGCTATTGTTTTATGAAGGTTTACCGATTTATTGGATAGGTGGTGTGAGCAAGATGCGACAGTTGGTAGTTGACAGCACCAGTGGAATTCAACCAGACAAACTTACATCTGGTCTTCATATAGTACTTAAATTGGACTCTCCTGCCTTGAGTTTACCTGGCAAAGCACATTTGAATTAGGTGGAAATGCAATTGATGTCCACAGAAACATGACAAACAAACTGTTTTCCGCCGTAAGATATCGGTCTGTTCAGCCTTTGTCACGTTGTCATTACAAACAATTGAACATGCATTTATGCGTTAACCCCATTGAGATTTTTTGTACAATTCTTTGCTAATTTATTCACCGGACTCTATGGCTATACACAACAAATTGTCGTCTTACCCAACCGGCTTTCAAGATTTAAGGATAGCGAGCAAGTCAAAACCGCCTGTTAACGACTTATGCAGAAAACCGTAGTCTTCAACGCCTGTGGGTTGGCAAGCAGTAGCAATTCTAATTTTCGGAAACAGGACTGGAAAAATCGGACGTATGCACGTAAATGTGAATTATCCAGCATCCTCTGTGGGATGTTTTGTCTTGTGGGTGTTTGGTTCATTTTAGGTATTGTGTTCCTTACTGAATTCTGACGACAATTGCCACAAAAATCCTATGTCAGTTAACCTACCGCACGTTCCGACAGTTGTTGCGGGTTTAACTGCCGACTCCTGCAATCAAACCAACTCGGCCCTCTGTTTAGAAAATAAAACTTTCAGAATTTTCACACATTACCAACCATTATGTCTGAAGTTACGCCACCGCTTACTTCGAAGAAAGGAGGCAAGCGGAAAAGTCCATCTTAGTTTATGAATTTCTCGGACACTAAATTTCGGCGGTCAGGATTCATTTTGCACATCATATTAGAGAATGGGGAACCTCCGTATTCACTTCGGGCTGTTTTGTGGTCACGAGATGTTCGGATCCAGTGTGTTCGGTGTGGATTAGTAAGTAGCTGGTGACATTTTTAAGCACACTCTCAGGATCACCAAATCAGATAGACATGAACATTACTGTGCGACAATGTGTCTGCCCACTTGATATTTAGAGCATGAAATACATTTATTGTAAGCGAGTTTGCCGTTATTTTACGAATAGTACGCTGACCAACTGTCGCGAAATCAGACGTCTTGAAAATTTATCCAGTTGTCTTGAAAACATTCCAACCTATATCGATACGGTTAATAGAAATTTGATTAAGATGAGAGCTATAGAGAAGTCGTCGGAGATTCGGTTATGTCTGAGTTGAAACAGTGCTTCCGTTCGGTCGCAGTTTTCATTGCTTACCCGGTCGACTGGCATCGGAGATTTCGACGTACATCGGAGGTCCCAATTGTGGTGTTACCGAATGCAGTTAACACACACTAAGTGTGTCTTCTGTTGGGAAGATCTGTCGGTCTAATGATTCATCACGAACGAAAATGGTCGAATGTTTGCATATGAAAATTCTGGACAATTACCGTCTCGTCGAAGTCGGGAAATCTCATCATTTCTCAAAAGCTAACGTGGTTGAGCGTTTGTATATTACAGTCCGGTTGTGATTAATGTGTGATCTATGGCGCAGTGGTGAACCCGGTCGCCGCTAAACGCAACACTGAAGATAATTATTGCCGACGAGCCCGAGTGACGGTAAAACTCGAGTATTGTGCTTTCTTTCGTAGTATGAAGATGGTGGGACATTTGAAATGCAACGATAATTTCTTCAGCTCCCCCAAAAATTACTCGCTGATCCACATGTAAAAAGAATGGCAAGTTTAAGTTCGTCGCATCTGCGACTGCTGTTAATTGTAAGAAGTTTTAAACATAATAAACCTACAACAGAGACGACCTCATGTGATGAAAATATAATGATCTTTGTTTGAAGCATCTAACCTCATACTAAAACTCATAGATAGAACACGTTGTTTCTGGGTATTTTTGTTCGCTTCACTACGCGTCTGCTTGATTGTTCTCAGACACTGCCAAATTCGGATTGAAGTTCTCACCAGACTATTCCCTACGTCACGAATGATGCTCTTTATCTGGATCTATCCCCTTCTGTAGTTTCCAAAATATTAACCATTCTATGAGCTTTCACGGCATCAAACTTTAAGTGTAACTCAGAAACTATTTCATACACCTGGCTCTAGAAATTAAGGGTTGAGACGCATGTGTCATACTCGATGGCAAGAAGTTCAGCATGACGATAACCAGTAAAGCACGCGCTATCACAAACATTCAAAGTACTTTCCAACTCATATACTGATGTTGAGTTTTGCGAACTGTCAATCACTTGATACCGACAATATAACATGTTAATGACATGATAAAAGACAGACGTGGAGTGATACTTGTTAGTTTTGTATCTTAAACCAACCGTTACTGACAACAACGGTCCCAGTGATAACTTCTTGCTGAAAATCGATAATTCGAGATGGTCTCAAAGTATCTCCTGAGCTGTGTTTAGTCACTGAATCAAGTGGATTCATGATCCTTTTAATTCATCGTTTGCATGGTTATTCGGTTAGTACATGTGAATAATATCCTTCGTAATCACAATTGCAAAAATTCAACATAGTTGAATCAGACGTGACTGCAAGAACATTTTACTTTTTTCTATCGATCCTCATTTTTCACAGTGGAAGAAAACAATATTTGCGTTTCGAGCGGGAGGCTGAGTGACACGATGTCAATGGTTAGTAGAAATTTTGATCACCTGGGTTTAACAGTCATGCCCATCGACGGAGCGATTCGGACGAACGATCGCTGGAACACAGTGATTGTTACCAACTTTAAGGATGGAGTTATGTTTACCCAGGTTATATATCACCGACGAGATAATCAGGACAGTTTGAGGTCTGTCACACTGCGACATGAAACACTAAGTTGCCGTAGAAGAAGTGAGTGGCTGATCTGTGCTGTAGAGGTTAGCTATGTTTAGTAATGTAAAATATTCACATCAGAAGCAGTGTTGCTTTGTCTCCTGATGTGTCAAGAATTAACCGTGCACATATTGCTCGACATTCGAGTCCGACGAATAACACGAAAACAATGCAGTTATTGCAACTAATCAAACAACACGGAAAGGCTGATGACATCCTACGCGAGTGAGCATATTTCTCGGTAAGTGATTGCGGACGGGATGCTACTTTAGGTACTCAGTTTCATAGGAACAAAACGAACCACAGATCGAACGGATGACAGATCGTTTAGCGTGACATCCAACGTTCTTTGGAGGCTTCCAAAGCGTTTAACTTACGGACTCAAGTCAGAATCTTACAAGGTGGCACAAGTCAGCCAGGTCACCGTTTACCGTGGGGCAAGTAATGTTGCTAAGTGAATATTATTCACTTCCACGCGATCTTTGCACGATGGATGCCTGTAGACTCTCGAGGGGGGGATAAAACAATTAGTAAGCTGAATCACGTGTAGCGTGATTGCACACAATTCCAAAATGATATGGTGTCTGCAAATTTCGCAACACTCATAGTTTTCTGTCCGGGAGCCGCATTTTCAAACAGGTTGCCTAGAAGTGACAGACCTGTGTAACCGTTCTTGGCTATTTTCAGTGTAATTGGTTGTGAATTGTTCAGTGACTTTCACGGGTATATTTGTTTAGAACACTAAGTCAAAGCATGGTAAGAACATCCTAGCATCTCTACTTCGAGCAGAAACTGAATAAATAAGGTTTGGAGAAATGGTGGAAATGAAGCGTGTGTGACAAACTGCTATACCGTTTTCGCAAACAGTAAACCGGCAACTTAAACGGAACTGATAGCATTTGTGTAGAATTCAGCACAATGCGTTCTGCTTACTCCGCTTCCACATAGCGCACCGTTTGTTATGTGCCGCAAATCGTTTTCTACTCGGTAACGTTCGGTAATTCACAATGTACTTGCTAACTGACTTAACAGGGAATTTACAGACACTAGTCCCGGTAGCTTTTTGTGATCTGAACAAATGTTTCTTTTGTTTCATTGAATTTGAATTAGGGCTTGTGTGCTCCAGAAAGGCCATCTCATACACGTTTGTTGATTGAATACAAAAGCGTCCGGAATTCAGTCGTGTTCTATACAGTCAGTAATTCCGCTGGTTCTGGAAAAAATGTTCCAATGGTAACTGACCACCCATCCCACTGCCGCCCGCTCTCAAATCGTATTATATTACTTCATTCCACGGTGCTGAACCAGTGGGGTGAAGTGTCTGACAGCCATCGGGGCTGTTTCTTAATGCGATTTGTCGTTATTTCATGAAATTTTTCATGAGCTCATCGGTACTAATGTGAGTTTCATCGAATTTGAAATGTGGGCCAATGTAATGTGATTCTCGTTCTGTTTCTACATACTTACTGATTTAATAATAGTCGACCATTATGAACTGCAATCAGCAACATCGTTTCAACACAGGCTGAGGACGTTCAGTGACATCAAATGCAGCGGCGTTAACGTTGTGTCAATATTCGGGTAAAGCCGGTTGAGACGATGACAGAAAATTACAGACACTTCTAGTACATAGAGTAATTACCCGACAACATCATAAGGTTCGACTACCAACCATATGACCTTAGCAGACTGCGAGACTAATTCCACGGTATGAGTCACGCTTTACCGACTACAGTCTGCAATGGTGACTGGTCCAGCAGAAGTTGCTAAGCATTTTAGCGATTTATTGCTAAAGTATCCACGTGGCTGGTCCTCAAGTTTTCAACAGGCATACCACTGACATTCCCTACGTAGCCACTTGAAGAAACATACCTGTGGGAATTAGTTAACATTCTCTCTCGTGGCCAGTTACAAGCGAGATATTTCTGTTTTAAATCTGAACGGTAATCAGCTAAAAACATCACCTTTTGCATAAACTTATTTTGATATTGTATTTAGAAACTCGGGTACGGGGTTTCGCGGTCAGTGAAACATACCGATAGCTATGATGGATACCCGTGTTTTAACTAGAATTGTTCCATTTCAACAATAAACATGCTACGGAGATGCTGGTGAATGCCTACACTGTTGACAAACCAGATGTACTCCAAATGTACTTCATAAAAAGATCGCTACGTA
>QNGE01001630.1:0-28478 GCA_008508345.1 Paragonimus westermani
CGGAGGAGACTCCAGGAACCTATTCGTAATACACAGTGCACAAAGTATAATGGATATCACGAAAGTTGACCTTAAAAAGAAACTGGGGATTGAGCTGTCGTCTGGTTTATCACCAAATGGCCGCCAAAAAGGACTTGGGACACTTGGGGTGATAAAAGGAGACTTTCCTCACATAAGCAGGCATACCTTTTAAACGATTTACGGGGCTATTTAAGGCCGTTGCTCGCGTAAGCTAACCGAGTCGCATACACTGGTTTGAATAAGAGCAGTCGCCACTGAACGTGTCCAGCGAATAGCCACCATAATGGTCCCTGGCTTGAGGCATTTCTCTTACGAGTCTCGTCCTGAAATTATTGATCTTTACCCACTTGAGTTTCAAAGATTTTGCAGTAAATTAGTCCTTACTTTTTCATTAGCGCAAGACTCTTACAACAATTATTTACCCCAGTAGACAAGAAGCCCTATAAACATTGACCCCGGACCTTCTTCAGACAACTGTTCTTTTCTTATAAACTTACCAACCACTGGAGCGACCTTTCAATAGAGGTTGTTAGCTGCTCTTTCAAGGACCGTTTCAAAATGTTATTGAATTCCCACCTACTAAAGGAATTGTTAGATTAGTGATTTATTCTGTTCTGTTAGCTTAGCAGTTCACTCTGTTCTTGATACTCTCTGTGACCCTCAGGAGCAGTGCTACACTCTGTTTTCAATGACTGCCTTTTAGGTCAACAGAAAACCGCTGGACGTCGAAACGGATAAACTGATTGGATCCAGGTGACTAGGTCCTCCAACCATGATCCGTTGAACAAATCGCTGAAATCAAATGTTCGTTTACATCATCATAATGGACGCATTTGGGAATAAGATTATCACTGAATGAGAAGAGCTTCAATGCAAACGGACAGTTATCGTGAGGGGGAAGTTATTTAAAAAAAAAAATTAAACGCCACTGACTTCTTCAAGGGTAGTGTTTTTATTTATTTTGTTGATATTTAAAGTTTCTGACGTTCCCTCATTAAGTCTGAACGGACTACAGAACTTCCTCTGTGGCCCTGACCACGGTAGAGACCACTTCGGCTACCCTCCTTGTTCCACGTCATTCGACGGACTACTATTCATGGTTTATGTAAAATTTACTGCTTATATAGTTGGTTTAATGTATGGTGATGACAGAATGTCATCGTATTTCCCACACCTATTCAAGGCCAAGTTTAGCACTTCTTTTACTAAGGGTGGATAACGGTGGCACGAGACATTAGTCACAAAGCTGCCAATTAAATTCGTTGGCCACATAACTCACTCTGCATACTGGTTGGTTCGTTAGCACGTGATCGTGTTTACGAATGCTTGAGACAGCAGTGAAGTTCTTGGCGTTGTTGCTCAATGAGGTGGGTAATGAGAGGATCTCGAGATGATTGCCAATCACCATGGCTCAGGCACGTTCAGCCTGAAATAGAAAACTGCCTCCAGATTTTGACATGTATCTGCATAGCTCACTAACAGACTAAGGTGAATCACCACTTATTATCCCCCATTCTAAATCTTCACCCGAGGGGTGTGTGTAACCTGGTAGTGCCGTTTCATCCGGAAGCGCGCTCCATTTACGAATGTGTCCCAACTCAAACGTCAGAATTCAATTTTGGACGTCGGTCACCCTGATGGTATGCGCAAACTATATAAATTCGGTTGTGTTCACCGGTTTGTTATCAATCAACACACACCGTGTCGTGTTGATCGTTCGATAGGTGGCCACCCTAGCGTGATCATCACCGGTATCATTCCCCCTGACATACAGTGATTCATTGTACATTCTAGCATTCGTTCTCTACCCGTTGCGTTATCCGACCTCCCTATATCGAATACTTTCATTTGAAGTATTGTAATGACTCGCATTTCAGATCAAACATAAACTCTGGTAGATATTGTGTCCTTTCTTTCTCTTTGCCTTAAAAACTAGGGTTTTGTTTTTCTCTCCACAACTGTGTCACGGTTAGGCACCAACGCTGGTCACAGTCACGATACCAAGGTGATGGCGATGATGGTGATGATGAGCAGGGGGAGGAGGATGGGGAGGGGTTGCAACTCAGCGCATTTATCTGTAAGCTATAAAGGACAATCACACCTACCCATCACAAGAACAAGGCCACTTGGAACTCGTGAAACTGCATCCTGGCAAGGTGTTTATTTTGTGAGTGAGTGTCATGAAATCTGCTCCTGGTTTACAACACAAATGGTAGGTGGTGTACGGGGACTGGATTAGACGAACGCATCAAAAAGAAGTTAACCAGTGATTTGCAGAAGGCTACGGCCAATCAGCTTCGACAACAAGAGCAAACTGGCACGTCGGCGAGCTGACCAATCAGGAGCACACGTTGTCGTAGCATCGAATTTTGTTATGAAGAGCACCGCAGTAAAGCCAGTCGTTTAAATACGTCGCGCGGTAAAGCAGACGGGCTGCAAGCGAAGCCGAGCCGTCAGGACCAATTACGCGTCTTCATTTTATTGGTGTATCTTTTCTATAAAATAACCAGTAGAATCCAAAAAACTCAGATTAGCTTGGTGCAACAAGTTCTGCTTCTGATTTCGTTTCGGAAGGTAGCGACTTTACAACAGGTGGTACACAGCAAATAGCAGATCAACAGTCACACCCTTCCGATGACAGTCACCGGTGCTACCTAATGTTCCACATGGGAGTAACTACTCGCACGACCTTGCATGGTTACACCACATTGATTATCTGGTGAACGTACTGACTGGCGCACGCACGTGTGCTCCCATGCTTTCGTCTGTTCTCCCACTATCACCACTCAACGGGTTCCAAAAAGCTTGCCAGGGGTTTCAGCTTGAAGACAGAAATTGTTGTAAACTCTCGTAAAGTTACGCTGGGACCAGCCACGGGATGGAAGTACACTTGACACAGTTCGAATTTCCCGGCTTGAAATAAAGAAAACGAACAGTCTTGGTCCCAAGAATAAGACCACTGTCCCCACTAATTGCACCCAAATAAAATTAAAGGGCAAGTGTAGAAAGCCACTTTATTCCGCTCTACAAGATGTGTCTGTTCGAGTAGTTTCTGCCGCTGTTGAAGATGGGTTTGCATCTGCTCAAACGCAGGTGAGATTGTGAGTTCTTCTGTCGTCATTTGAAAGATTCGTTTGTTCCCCAAGTCAGTTGCTGCAAATTCGGCTTCTGTGTCAGTGTTTCAACCACTTTTAGCTGCTCTGTCACGGATTTCGATTAATGACCTGTCAAGGAGATACCGTTTGCCTGCTCAGTTCAAGATGATGAGTCACGCAGCGGGTATTTCTGATTGTTGGTCATTTAAGGACTGCGGTGCACAGGACTTCGCCAATGATGGGCAATCAACCACCAGTGGTGCTTCGGATAAACTGGGTTGTCTGGAGCACCGTAGACTTGCCAATCAGGTGACGTGTGCAGTCAGAGCTTAACACAGTGACGGATATATTATCGAGCTGTAACCTGATCGGATTGCCGTTGATGGAGAGGGATACGTTTTTTCTGTGTGTTACGTTGTCGTCGTCCTTTGATGCGAGAACGACCTGCGCTCTTGAGAAAGAGGGCTTGGATGACTTACGAGAGCTCCGATTGAGCGGGTCGTGATGTTTCTTAAAACGGCAGTGATCCTGCTTGTGACCCCGCATGGAGCAGCATGTGTATCGATGCCCTCTGAATGGACATTATCGAACACAATGCCATCCACCACATTGCCAACATGGTGTGGGGAGTTCTTTCGGTTGTTGTGTTCTGAACTTGGTGCAGCTTTGGTTGGGATAGCTGAAGACGTTTTGTAGAGGTTTAAGTGAGTGTTCAGTTCGATCATGGCGGTGTAATACTGCAGGTTCACCAGGCGCTGGAATTCGGCAGTGGTATTCTACAGGGTGAGGTCGGAACATTGTTCTATCTTCGCCAAGATCTTTGTTGCAATAGAAATAATTGATGAAAAATTGGTGACAGCCACGATCACTTGTGAGTGAGGTTCAACTTATGGCGACCAAATCCATGCTATTCATCAGTAATTGATGAGGAACTGGTCAAACTCAAGGCACACCGATTTGCTTCAGCTAGACAAGCTTATACATAGCCTAGGTGACCGCCAGCTGTCGCGCTCGTTGAAGCACGTCTCGTCAAATGGATAGTTCATCAATAACGCGAGAAACTGATATCTCATTTACGCTCTTCAATCACGAACATAAAACGCTGGAATGTGTATATGCAGACAGTAACAAGATCGAAACGGTCAACATTTGGCTTTATACCAGATGAGCAAGTGTTATCAGTTCCGAGACAGACAGACTGTTTGAGCTAACAGTTTATATGCACATGCGGCCGAGTGGTAACTAGTTATCAGAGTTGCTTTGGAAGACGTAAGCACCCAGGGTTGCGATCACACTTCGAACGAAATGATCGGATCAACAAAGTAACCCGTTTGTGTGGTATGCCTTGCAATGGATGAAGTCGAGTTTCTGCTCCCAAGTTCTGTTGTCATCGTCTGTTGCGTCGTCGTGTACACCAATGGCAAGTACTTAGCCGTTCTTTGTCGTAGGCATAAATCAGTTTTGCAAATAGGTACATTAGCGCAACTCAAGGGAACCGACAATCTATGTGACAGACACGGGATTTCGATAGATTACGATTATGAACAAGCTAAGCAACATTTCTAGTTTTATGTATCAATCGCAACTCAGTCGCAGATTGTTTATAACCCAAGATGGGCTACAATCTTCCATTTACTTCATTTGCGATATGGTCGCCTTTAAAGGGTAGGCTCAAAAGTGCCTAGTTCATAAGATCCACATACACACCAGTAGTAATCGTTTTATTTTCCTTGATTTGAATGTCGACAAACTTCTCAGGATGTGGACCTGTCTTATTTAACCTGTCTTCAATTCGCTAGGCTTCATTTGTACGCGGTTTGCGAAAATTATGCAATTTACCTATAATGAACGCTTCGAGTGATGTTGCAATGCACTGGGCGTCGTACCGAACCATCCTGTCTTTTGGCATTGGAATGTCTAGAAAAGCCAAATCACTGTTCGATTCTTTTTTTATATAAAACAAAGCAATTACGGAGAACTGGGATTTTAGTGATAAAACTTCAAACTCTTATATATTTCACTCATTTCTGGTGGGCCATCCACCAGCACACCATCGTTGTGTAAACAGGACAGTTCTCCGAAATGATTCATTAACTTCTACGTAGTTAGACAACCTTTTTAAAATGAAAGTCTCTCAGCTGCAAGTAGTGTTTAAAAACTGGCGGATTTTAGTTACAATACTTGAGTCGTGTTACCACGTAGATGGAGTCTGAGGTGTCAGAGATTAACAAAAGAAGTCCCACCGACACTGGGTACACAGCTGACAGCATAATTTGCAGCTGTCAGTCGTAAAGAATCAGCATGGAAATTAATTTGTCTTCACTCACACTCGCTGTACTCTCACGAAAACACAGTAGTTGAATGCATATTAACTTAGAACGGAAAAGGCACTACTCACAAACAATTGTAGTGGGTGAGCCTTCGCTCACGATAATTCCGTTGTGCCTCGTACAAACTTAGTGGCGCAGTGGCCATCGAGGATACCTCATGAGGTCGCGGAGAGTAGGAAAAATTCCAGCCTTAGTAAGGATGTGTGTCAAGGGTGAGTTTTAACTAGAACGAAACTCAAGCTTAGCGCCTCATTTCGGAATGAGCTGGTTTAAAGTTCACCCCATGGTGACAGCTGTAATCAAATGTGAACGGTGTTCAAATTCCTTACGGTAATTTTCGATAGTGTTTACGCCTTCACACAGTTTCTTTCCGTAACTTTTGACGAGTGTGGACCATTCGTTTCACAACTAGTTTTCATTTCACTCAACAGTTCATTCATTTCAAAACAGTTCCATCAAACATGGTGTGTTGGCCGGCAAAGATGGTATCAGGTATTGATCCACTGGTAAGTGGAAGACTGACTAATAGGTCACTGCAAGCCGTCAGGAATTTGAGAATCCCAATGTGTGAGATTCAACAGTGGCTGGAGAAATCCAACAGTATAAGACATTATTAGTTTTATGTGACATCATCACTACTGATACGACATTCAGGTGTATTTTCCTACCTAAATGTCCGATAATTCAGAACAGTAGTATTCCAGCTCAATAGTACAGTCCTGTAAAGATGTTAAAGTCGTGTCACAATACCCTCAGCTTATCTTGAGTTACTTTGACACCTGGTCTTATTCCACTAGAACATCTTTCGGATATCATTGAGTCAGAGCATCTCGTGATTACGGAAGTGGGGACAATTTCACATACGACACTAGCTTTCAGGAGGCGTGGCGGCAGATAAAACTAGAACTCATCAGGGAATTTTTCAATAGCATCCAAAGATGATTCGACGCAGAGTCCTCAACATAGGTTATCATGAAGATGATAGCGTTGTCTTTTTCACAGTAGGTTCTTACTTGCTCTACTCGTGTTACTGCACAGCCTTGTTCACGTCCTTCAAAATCAAAACGAATATACTCAGTGCCATTTCATGGACATACGACCGAAACACAATATAGGCAGTTGAAGCTAGTCAGTACAAAAATGACTTAAGTCAGATGTGCTCAAAAAATGCACATGGACGGAGCAACTCTGCTCTCAATCTTGTGTATCAGCAATTTGCCTCCCAGAAAAATTCCTTAAGGTTAGTGGACATTTTGGACCCCATCTCAAAAATAATATCCTCACGCTGACCGAGAGGTTATTTGGAACTAACAGAAAGTTTAGGACACGTTTCAGCGAGCGCACATTTAATGCATTTCATTGACGTCTACTGAATCTCTCTTTACGTTCCTCAATGTGCGACTGTCCAATTTTGTGATGAAGATGAACAACTAGACTAACTTAAAGTCTACAATTTATCAATCACTTAAACCACTCAATTCGATTTTAAAGGGTTCGTGCGTAAACAAGTACACGGGGTAGCCATGGGAAGTATGTTGGACCGGGCTCGAGCGAGCACCTTACTATGAGTGATTGGACGGCGTGTCTCATATAATGCGGTCAAAACTTTATTGTACGAACGATCTATCAATGACATTGATTTTTAGTGACGCTGGTGTGTTTGATTCGTTTTTCAATCCGTTCAGTAACACTCACCCAAAACCATGTACACCCACAACTTATCAACTGGGATCCTATGCGCAAGAGTGGCTAGAGCGACATATCAGGTTGCCGTAGCCCTGGTTTGACATTATACTTCGTGTGTTTAGCCACTGCTTGTATCTAATTTGTCTGACTTACATAATCTGCGTGCCTTACGTTTGCGACTGATGGGATCAGGTGAAATGTCAACGTATCGCAACGTGTCCTCTACCTAACCTAATGAAATCAGTTGATCGCAGTTAGTTAAGTTTCGTACTCATTAGCACTCCAGCGAGCCTTCAAGTCCTTTGCTTTGAATCCTAGTCGGAGTCATTCCACCCTTTATACCATCTGATGGGTAGTTACTTAGACTGTTCGGCTGACACACTGAAAAAAAATCCTCACTGTCAGGATTGAGCAAACATCCATTGTATTATCGATGTGAGCAATTTGCCCTTCGTCCTCTGAAACATGGACACACGCATGCTTTCCACCAAAAAGTAATCGATGAAACCCTCGGGCACAAGTCAGGAACGATAAACAGACAGCTACCAGTTCAAACACACGTGCGTGTGGAAATAAAACGACCACTAGTTCTCTCGTTTGTCTCTCCAGATCTGAGTGCACGAGTGTCTGTTGGAGAGAAGGAAGGAGGAAGAGAGGCAAAGATGCTCGTTTGACCATTCCACGTTTAATCGATATAGGCATAGCCTATCTGACTACAGATGCTGATGAGTGGGCGGATAAATTTTAACTTGGATTTGGTGAACACATCATTCTGTATAATCCACCCTTTGCTACTCACTGTTATTTCTGTAATCCCATCCATCGGAGTGGTGAGTTGAATTAATTATTTGTGGTTCGAAGTGTTTAGCGTGTCAACACATCTTCGTTTGCAAGGTCTGTGGATTTACTTGAATACGTGCCCACAAATACGAAAGCGAACTTCATGTCGCCACGCTGTCTTCAAACAACTATTCATACGAATCTATCGTTAACCTGACAATAAGCTTTACAGAAATTTTTGACCGGATGGCCTGTTGTTTGTGAATATGACTTGATCACGATATTTCCAAGTCTGTTCAGTCTGTTGTGGTTTAATGGGCACGGAAGATCCAACTGTACACCAAGAGCAAGCCAGATCATGAGTTAATCAATTGACTGATAGCATCAGTTCACCTGGAAAGTTGTTTGTATGTAAAAGAGTAATGGGTACTATTTTGTCATCTTCATCTGCTCATGCAGCTACAAAATGTCAGAAGTCTCATTCGGATTATTACGCAAATTTTTCGGATGTGCCGCGGCTTGTGTACCCAGACCGCTTGAATGATGGCTTTAGTCTGAACGACAGTCTCCATACCGATATCACTGAATCGTCCCACCCGTGTGCTGCTTCAAATAAAAGCAATTCAGGCTCAGGAGTCTCCTATGCTTCAGTGTCCGTTTCTGGGAAGCCATCATTTTCCGATTCCTTTAGTACTTCCGGTCCAGTGGGAGTGAGACGTGGCCTGTTTCCTAGCTTAACAAAGAAAACGAAAACTTCAGCTTCTGATCCCACGGGCAGTGGTCGTGTCTCTTTCCGTTCACAGTCTGAAGGAGCTGAAGAGGGTTTGTACGATGCCGTGGCATCACAGTCAAAGTTACCGACGGAATTCACTATTTACCAAACGAGATCCACGTGTCAGCAACCCGAAGAATTGCATAGGGATTCGCGGAAAGCTGTCGCCAATTTGAATCGAGACTACGAGAAATCCACTTGGGATATAAACAGGGCCAATTCCTGCCGAGAAAGAAGAACCAACAACTTCAGTATTTCCTGCAGGAGTGGGACGCCATATTTTAGACCACAGGATACTGTGAGACCAATGTGTAGCGCGTACAAACACATTCCTGCTTCCTTCTACATATCAACTCCCGGGAATAGCCAGAAGTCCAGAAAAAACTCAGATACGAACTCTTCAGTATTCCGTCCGATAGAGAATGGTCCTCGACTTCGGCAGTTTCGTTTCAATCAACGGCGGCAGCTTTCTGAACCAAATCCAGCCGCCCAGAAGAGGCATTCACACTGTGTTTCTAAACCACTGTACACCAATGAAAGGGTCAATAATCCAGATGCTATGCGTCTAAATTGTCATCCGCTAACTCTCGACTATGACTCCAACTGCGTTTACCCACAAAATATAACTAGAAGAAGATCCAGTTTCACTTTTAACACCTGTGATTGCCACGAAGTACAACATTTTGCAGCTGAACATCAACTAGCTCCAACTTATTTCACTAATGGTTACAAGGCTGGTACACCAACCATCCACAGTTGTTCGTACCAGTCCGGATTTGGGCCATATTCGTTTGCGGAGCTTTCTCTGGATAGTAAACCACCGGCCAGGTGTGTTCCATCTCCACATCCCATAGCTGCCCATCGAATTCATTCATCAGTTTACCCCTCTCCCGTTTATCCACAATCCCCTTATACACTGGAAGAAAATATGTACGGATCTTTGACACACAAAAGTCACACACGCCTAGCCCGGAGATTTACTGAACTACATCAAACCCCATCGGATAGACCTGTTTATGATCGAGCTCCATACAAAGAGAGCAACCGCTACAAAAATCTAACAAAATCCATATCGTGTTATGCGCTGAAATTTTTCGGTAATCAACAAGCTCAACTGCGTTCACGAGTTGTTGGAAAATCTGATTTCAGCTCATTGGCCACATTACGTACACGAGGGGAAAAGACAAAGCGGAAGGCAGTGGAACGAAATCTTAGCGGCAAGCAAACGTCTATTTTTGCGAAAATTGCTGACAAACCAAAACTCGAACAACAGGCTGAAAGAGAAGAAAGGATCTCGGCCGAACGTCCAGTCTACTCGAACATGAACAGGTATGATAAACATTGCTTTCCATACACAACGCGGACTGCTACTTCCCAAATGCAAACACAAAAACAAGATGTTCTTGACCGCATCATAGATGAGATTCCTTCTTACCGTCATAGTCATGTAGAATCCATACCTGGTTCCGTCGCAACACAGTCTTGCAATGCTGAATATCGAGACCCAAACGAAAACGGTTGCTGGATCATGTGCTCCTCCGCCATTCCGCAGTGTGCTCTCAAACTCAGTCCCCGACTTAAAGACCCATGGATCGGCCAGGACAATCATAAATTGCACTCAATGTTTTCTCGTGTACCCGACCCAAGGCACACACTGTTCAAAGCTAGTACAAGCGAATTACTACGTTGCCTATCCTTGTTCATTACGGCTCGAATTCAGTTGAGCACGCTGAGTTCGCCAACCAGACCACGGACCGGTCGACTGCGCACCATCCAACCGTCCATGATTGTGGGATGGATCAAAGCTATTGACCGAGCGCTTCTGGTTCAAGGCTGGTCTGAACTGGCATTCATCAATCCGGCACATGTGGTATTCTTGTTCATGATGCTTAAAGAATGTTTGGATTGTAACGTTACCACGGAACGGGAACTACACAGTATTGTAATGGTGTGCCTCTATTTGTCCTACTCCTATATGGGAAACGAGATAAGTTATCCGCTTAAGCCTTTCCTTGTTGCTGAGACCAACCAATTGTTGATTCAAAACGATGGCGTAAATCGCAAACAGTTAGAAGGTGAAAATGCCTTGGTTAACGGCTACGAGAGTTCAATACGTGCCAAAGTAATTGATCAAGTACGAAATCGATTTTGGCAGTACTGCCTTCGGATTATCAACGCGAAGTCTTCTGACATGCTGCAAATTAACGCAAATCCCATGCGTTTCACGGAACTGTTTAGTGAGTTAAAATCGTATGATTCTTTGGTTGTGCCTATATGTGTGATCAGTACACCTAAATAAGCACTGTAGCCATATGACCTTGTAAAGTATCACACTCTGTTTTGTGTTAGCACACACACACACAACTGCCGTTCTCTTCGGTCCGTTGAACAGATGACAGCTCTCCATTATTGCGTGATTATTCAAAAGTCCGGACTCAGTAGAAGGATACTTGACAAACATCGAACTATAGCGTCTACTTTGAAGCGGTAAAATCATCCCGGCAAATGTGATGGATAGTCGACAAATGCTTTACATATTATCATGTCTTTCATTCTTAGTTTTTACAGTAGAATGCATTCAGATTTCAAGGTTATCTTTTTTGATTCTGTTCATCTTCTTTGACCTGTGTGATATTTCTCTCTCGCTCTATCTCATCCCCCTTCTCACTACGTGATATACTGAGCGTTTATGCTCGAATGGAGGCACGCACTCGGTGCTCACGCCCACCAAATTTGATGATCCAGCGTTTACCCTACAACGAACAAGCTTTCTTTACCTACCTACCTCATTTTGAGAAGTGATAGAAACTTTACACGCCCACATTTCAGCACAGGCACACACACACAAAATTACATACACGCTAATTGATTCTTTACCTGGTCTATGTACAAAAATCGATTGACTTTAGCACATTTACCTTGGGCTTTTGAAGTGAAAGTGTTGTGTTGATTGGAGTATTAATTAGTGGGCGTTGAGTTGTGTAGCCTATTGTCGTTCGACTAGTTTGGAAATCATTGAAACATCAGATACCCTTTCACTGGTCAGAATTAAGATTTATCTAAGAAGATTCTGAAGCAATTTGTACCAAGGCGAAATTACTGGCAACCACGTTAGGTTGCGTCTTTCCCTCGACTGATTCATCCTAACAAGAACAGCCAGTAAGCTCTAGGCCGGTGGTATCAGGGTTCGTTGATAGTGATATACTTGCTAGTTTGAACCGGTGATCATTCCGCCAGTTTCCTTTTTTTAATTCTGGGGCGCTTTTGACCAGTTCCAAGAGACTGCTGCTGTAATTTATATCGTTTGTGAGCTAACGGTGATCACTTAAGGCTGAACACACATTCGCAACCGATCATTTTTTACTCTCAAGTGGTCAGTACCTGGTAGTAACCGACCATCATTAGCTCTCAAACGACAGTATGTTGAGGTACTGAGGATTAGTTTATTGGAAAAAGTGGAACGGAAATACATTGCATTGAACGCTGAATCCTCTTACCTGCCCCGGTCGGAATGGTGGCTAACCAATGGTCCCATTTCTGATAGGGACATTATTCCATCTCAAACTATACATCTATCAATAAACATATGCATAAAGTGTAACTGTTTTGAGGTTACCTCGTGAATTATAACAGAAAACCCTTCAGAGTCAATACACTTTATGTTGCTCACCAATGTTATCAATAGTTCATTGCACCACTCAAAAGAAACACCACAAGTCGTAAGTTGTAAAATAAGTCAGATGTTATACTCATTCGTGCTAGTTACAAAACCTGTAAACTAGGTTGTTAATTCGATAGATAAATTTCATTTTTCAATCACCACAGAAGCAGTGAGTTTCACGCCATCGATAGAGCCAATAGGACCACCTTAAAGGACTAAGATTAATACTTAATTTATTTGGGTGCAGGTTGGATAGATACTGTAGCTATACTTTTCCCTTCAAATATGTTCGCATATTAGTTTGATCAACCTCAATAACGCAACCCTTGATTACGCATCAACATTCGATCAGTTCGATGTCTTGCGGACAACAGGTATCTGGCGACTAAAGAGTTAGGTTCGTATCTATACTCTTGTGGTCTATCTGTTACCTGCTGCATCGAGTTCATTACTCACGTTGGAGCATATTCACAAACTTCATGGGGTCTGCTGACAGTACGTCCAGTGGAGTCAAGTATGCATTTATATGTGCATTTTACAGTGCAGCATGATCATAGTTTCTTCAGAGATTGTATATTTGGGGTAGAGTAACACTTGTGAACTGTGTTGGTGTTGTTCATCTACGTGCCCCAGTTAAACTCCGGACTAAGGGAAATGCATTCAGATCAAGCCTAATACACGGAAAGGATGGACATTTAGCACTGCTGTGTTGTTGCAAAAGTCTTGACACAAATAAAATCTTAAGTTTTCATAAAATGTCTCCATCAAGAACTTATTCATGGTTGAAGCATAATCGTTTCGTACACGCCAAATTAAGAGCTGGCTAAAATACTGCGGGATATCGTACGCTTTCGTTTGACTCGTCAGTAGTGTGAACAAAGGTTGAATCGCGGTCAGCTATACGTCAAGTGCGAAAAAACTTATTCATCGGTCTAACGAACATTCTATGGTTACCCGCTACCTTATAACAATAACATATCGGTAGCAAAATTTTGATTTATTAGTAAACTGTCTTTGCGTCCAGACTTGACCGTAAACTTCAGTCCAGTTAATCCACGCTCCCAAAAATGTTGAAAATTCGAAAAAGAAATGTAGAGTACATGATGGGAGACAGACTACTTGAATTGGACTTCTACGCACATTTCCCACATTCCAATGCTGTTGTGAGTCCGATATGTTGTGATTATATGATTAGGGAGTCCCGTTCCTGATCCTTAGCTAATACGAGGTATCACCTGAAAGTAGCCACAATTTGCACTGCTCTAGTGACCGGAGTTAGCAGAAATACAACAACCAGTGTCTATGTTTCGACAACTGATAGCCGAGTGTGGCTTAACTGGTTAACTTGAAAAGTGTGCCCACTGATTTATCTATAGAATCCCAGTTGTCAATGGAAACGCCAACAGAACACGAGTGTGAAGCTGCTGACCACCACGTGCCGCCGTTGTGGAGAGATAAAAAACAAACGTTTAAACTAATCAACACAATCCGTTACCACAGTGCAAATCGGCAATACCTTGCAAGCGCCACCAAACATCAGCTGTCCTGATCGCATATGTCATTGCGGCAACTCACGCACAACTATCAGCAAAAGATGGCGGCACTGTAGGTCCTTATGACAGTGTACACGTGGCACACCTCCCGGTCTTATTCCTTCGGGTTTACACTGGATATGTGGTGTGTTGGTGGAACTGCAATTGGTGCAGCGCAAGCCAGTTGCAGTGATNTGTGTAATAAACGAACTCGCAGGCCAAGCGTATTTTGCGGACACAACACTACTACAGGATATGCGAGATGTGTGAACCCGGATGCAAAATCCGGAGTCCAGAACAGAAGGCTTACCCAACGAACACATCTCCCAACTGAATCGGGTGAGCGAACGGGCACAACACCACTGAAATCACAGCCAGATTAGCTGCCACAGGGGTATTCACGTGTCTCCAATCTAATCACCCAGTCCCATCGTTCCAGTGTTTTGGCCACCACGATCCACAATCGATAACACCTGGCTGCTCACACACCTCACTGTACACGTTTCAGCGCTTGGAAGGCAGCGGCTAGGCTGGGAGCCAGTGTGTAGATGAACAGACTGAAAATACGGTATTTCCCTGACGAATTATGCGATCATGTTAATTTATTTGCCAAATGGTGAACGGTAGAAAACTGTACTCAGGAACGAAACGGGTTTACGAATAAGTGAGTAACCGAATACTAACAATTTTCCCACAGAATCTGAGGCACGTCATGTAGTGTTCCTACGTTTACCGTTCCATTTATAGACTCTAACGTAACGCTTTCTAGTCATGATACCAAAACAGTAAGCACCGTTTGGTATGTCTTACTACTGTGACCTTACTATTTGGCCGTGTAGCCTCACTTTTTGTCAACATGTTTCACTTGGTCATTTTATCCGTGATGAGAATAACCTGTTGAATTATCGAGATCGGTGTGGATAGCTCGTTAAGCCTGAGATGCAGGCTCTCTGGAAACCTACAGTGTCATGAAAAATGTCGCTCAAACTGTACCGAACTACATATCCTGCTGGAACCAGTTCACACTGGTGGACGACTGTGCATCGTTTTAAGGAAACAACTACTGATATTGGGACTATTCCCATATTCTCCAGGCAACTATGCGTAACATGTAAATGGTGTTGGATAACGTGTGGCGATGCGGTTTACAGCATTGTACGAAAACCCTTTGCAACTACTGTGCAATAAATCTTCGAAATCCATTCCAGACGGCTTTTTTACATAATATATGTTTAACACGTATGTCAGTAATAGCTTAATGCGTCCTACGCTAAAATAACTAGTCTATATTTCATTACACATAACTAAAAAAGTACCTTAATAAGACAGTAATCTGCGAAGTACACGAATCCACCAATTACCCCGAAAAATGTGCCGTTCTGCTGACAACTCGACAGTATCGATACGTAAAGGTATGTACATATATGTACTTATATACTCTGAAAATATGCAAATATTTAAAGTAACCAAAAAGGCATACACTGGATAGTAAACGATTTGTTATGACGTTTTAAATACATATATATCCATAAGTATAGCCGTATATATATGCTCAAAATTTTCCATGTGGTTTTACCCACACAAAAGTATTCTTATGGGTATGATGACAGTATATGCTGCAAAGTGGTCTCGGATATTGTACTGTACTGCAAGATTATGGCCATTTTGAGTTTCTCCAGTGTTTGTGGACATTCACGGTAGACTCTGTTCGACGTAGCCCCAAAGATGAAAATCCAGTAGAGTAACACCTGCCCACCTTCGGGGCCACCCCCGTAGGCCACTGCAACCGATCCATTGTCACCTAGAGGTTTCAGCCAGATATTCTCGTACACATAGTATGTAATGTGGTGTTGTGCCATCCTGTATAAGCTAGTCGTATTCCAGTACTTCCAGTCACTCCAACGCCGGTACAACATTCTGTTACATCTGCAGACTGGAATACACCACCTTGCAAATGTTTATGCAAACAGATGTTTCACCTGTAACATTCCCGTCGAAAAAAGAAAGGCTCGATTATGCGTGTGACAACAGACCCCGCCAAAAACACAAGCTTTGGGTTAGGTTGACGTCGAATTGTAGCAAACCGATGGAGGTTATTGACATGCCTAAAATGGGGTTTGCACACAAATCCATTCACACAGAACACTGCTTCATCAGTTAATACCGCAGAATAGATATCCCCCCACGATAAATACCACGTGCAGGATGACTCACGTCTGCCTGTATCCGATACCCAAAGCTCCTGCAATCGACTGTGTCCGAGTATGGTCGATACTTGTATCTTTCGAGTGTCCAGTGTACAGTGGATCCTGAAATGTTGCATTGTTGAGTGAGCCGACTGACGCTCTTTTGGGGGACCGGCTATTACAAGTCGCAGAACATCACTGGCTGAACTGTGAGGTGTCGATGTGCGTGTGAACAATGCTCTTTACAACAAACTTTTTCATCTGTCTTCGANCTCACGTCTGCCTGTATCCGATACCCAAAGCTCCTGCAATCGACTGTGTCCGAGTATGGTCGATACTTGTATCTTTCGAGTGTCCAGTGTACAGTGGATCCTGAAATGTTGCATTGTTGAGTGAGCCGACTGACGCTCTTTTGGGGGACCGGCTATTACAAGTCGCAGAACATCACTGGCTGAACTGTGAGGTGTCGATGTGCGTGTGAACAATGCTCTTTACAACAAACTTTTTCATCTGTCTTCGAAGTGATTTGTGGGTAACCGGATGCGTACCCACGTGCCTTGTAACAAACTCCCTAGTGGTATCCGTCACATTTTCACCACAGACTGAACAAATAAGAGAGTGCTATATGCTGTTCAGTTATCAGATTAAGGGATGTCGTTCTCCTATTTGTGTTCCAGCATTATAATTCACCCTGCGTATGGCTACTGTCCGGCAAATGGAAATGAGAAAAGTGGGATCAAACTAAACTTAACACGAGGGAAGTCAAAGAGAAGGACAGCTGGACGAACGGACAGAGAGATAGAACAAACCAGTCACCCAAGGGTCCACGAATCCGACGTGCCTTCGGTGATTTTGGAATAGTGTTGTAACTGGTGCAATGGCCTACGAGCACGTAAACAGATAACGGAATAACGGTCAGTGAAACGGCGTATAACGGAACGACAGTCAACGGTAACGAACGACGAACTACGGAGTATGCACGACTAGTCCGTAACTTCACGGCTAACCCAACCACCCGAGGCTAATGCATGAACACGGAGAAAAGTCTGGCGTCCGGACAATTTATTGGTCAATCAATGCGAAGGCAGTGCGGTCACAAACCAGATCATATTTAAAGGGTTTGTGACCAACAGGAAGGTCAAATCAAGGGTCAATCAAATGTTGGGCCGAACAGTGCAGCGGTGCGCGTAGGCGTAAGCGTGTGAGGGCTTAGGCGAGTAGGTGGAATGTGGGCGAGTGAGTGTTTAGGAGCGCAGGATTGACGGGTGAAATGGCACATCACCGTGCCAACTATGAAGGTCACACACAAGTGTACTTTGTTAGCCTTTGTCATAGTATTTGCGGGGAACTGGCGGCTACCCCGACAACTGTTCCTAAACTGCCATCAGTCATTTGCAATTACAGTCTGCACAGTTGATTCCCGAATAATCTATCAGTGATTCGTAAACCCGTTTCGTTCCTGAGTACAGTTTTCTACCGTTCACCATTTGGCAAATAAATTAACATGATCGCATAATTCGTCAGGGAAATACCGTATTTTCAGTCTGTTCATCTACACACTGGCTCCCAGCCTAGCCGCTGCCTTCCAAGCGCTGAAACGTGTACAGTGAGGTGTGTGAGCAGCCAGGTGTTATCGATTGTGGATCGTGGTGGCCAAAACACTGGAACGATGGGACTGGGTGATTAGATTGGAGACACGTGAATACCCCTGTGGCAGCTAATCTGGCTGTGATTTCAGTGGTGTTGTGCCCGTTCGCTCACCCGATTCAGTTGGGAGATGTGTTCGTTGGGTAAGCCTTCTGTTCTGGACTCCGGATTTTGCATCCGGGTTCACACATCTCGCATATCCTGTAGTAGTGTTGTGTCCGCAAAATACGCTTGGCCTGCGAGTTCGTTTATTACACAAACTTCTGTACAGGTCATGTCAAACACTAAAACACAAACGCGTGCACTCATTTGCACGGCAGACATGCACTCACATACATTGGGTGACAGTACGTTGTCATTCGCCTTGGTGAAAGTTCTCACACAACACGTATACACTGTTCCGATAGTCTCTTCTTGTCCGTCGCGTTCGGGGCTTGTCCTCTTGTTCCTGAATGTCGCCTGTGGGTAATACACTACTTGTGAGTAGTATACTAATCATAACAAAACTGCCTGTTATACAACAGTAGTAGGGTTTGTGTATCAAATGCATTTCATTTCTACCGTGTCAAAATATATGAAACTGCGTAAAGAAACCTTTTTATGTATGATGAGTAGCAAGTCGGCCCTGAAAGTGCTTTCGGGGTCCTAGTTTTCCAACACTAAATCAAGGGGCCAGGTGGGACGGTGTAGCCAGTGATTTGCTCAGTCAAATTGCGAAATTTCCGAGCTCCCGAGATAGGTTCATAACTCAGCTGGTGGAGCACTTGGCACGGTTGGGCTTACTGTTTCTAACGCTTTCTGGAATCCAGCCGAAACCAGGGTTTCTCACAAATGTCTGTCCGAAGGCAGACGCATTAACGCTCGATAGCTGTTTCTGTTTGGCGTATCGTTCACCCGCCGGAAACTCACCTGAGATGCGAATCGGCCAGAGTGGACGCGTTACGGTTAGTTTTCGCAGCTGATTACACCGACCCAGCACGATCAAAACTTGTGCGTGGACCTGTGTGTATCCGTGCTCACCTACTGCTGTCAAGTTGTACGCACCAGCGTAGCTACAAAATGTTCACTATTATTTATAAACTGACCAATAGTAGTCAAGTTCTTCTTAACCAAATAAGACTGAAGTCGGAAGTCAGAGGACCTTTGGTGGTTTTATTCAAGATAAAACCAACTCAGAATTTGATCACAAGAGTTACATGGTCCCCTGGTTTGTATTTCACTTGAATGTACGGCGCAGATCGACGACCACATTAGTGGATGGTTTATAGCCAAATTGGGAGCGTTTGAACTCCCTGCATAATGCGGCCTTCGCCACAAACATGCCCAGCTGAAGTATCGAGCCGCTCGTCAACAATAGGTTGCACCCGTCCTCCACATAATTACGCCATGAACGGTGCCCACATTATTTTGTCTCAGTGACTTGGCATTAGTTTGTGCGCACACCATCTGTTTAGACAGGGTGCAGACTAAAAACCAAACAAGGCCTGTCACTGAAATTCGTAACGGGCCATCCCAAGTGTCGAAATAGTTTGACCTGTTTTAGTCAAAATCAACAACCATTGATTAAACTGCTGTCAGGATAACCACAGATGCCCTGGTGTGCGCGTGCGCGTGGGTGTTTTAGGGGCGCAGTACACGGGTACGGATACACACAATGTGGTCCGGAGCTGCGACACCCAACCTTGGACATCGGCTCTCCCGTGCTCATGCCACACTAACCTTACCCACCAATTTCGAGCGTTCGATCGATAGGGCTAACGTCATCAACTGCTGTGTGTTGATCCGAGCAACCTGGCATCGACAACCTACAGTTGCCAATCTTGATATTAAAGCTGATTTCGGAATGCAAATGAATCACTCCATAATCGTTTTCGAAAATATGCTTACCCAGGCGAGTGGTGTTGTTAGACGTAAATCGTTGGACTCCGTGCTTTGCCACGGCAGTTGCAATATCCAAACAAATCGCTGCCGTGCACACACTGTCCCCTTCTCAAGTGATGAGGAATTTAAGGGGACATTTTATTTAGATGAAATACTGAACAGTTAGTTCTAACCCTCAAAAATTCTCACCCTCCTATTCTGTACGAGCAACAGTGTGATTTGCGTTTTCTACTCTTCAAGTAATCAGTGTGTACTGCATGCGATTACGATGATGAAGCAGAATCATAGTCCGGCTGCAATGATTCTGAGCCACTGATTTAAAGATGTCTTATCCAATTGATCACTGAAACAAACAACAGAACCCGTTAGAATTCGTGGAGTTATTTCTGGGTGCGATCTGTGCCGGGGTTATGAGAAACCAGAAGACAGATAACCACGGAGCTTGGTGGCAAATCTGAGCCGGCTTTCTCTTTCCCTGTTCATGGGCTAACTTACGAGATAACCTGATATTTGCCGTACTATTGTGGTTCGTACAGACTGTAGAGGCTCTATAATCTTTGGACTTAAACTACCCGCGTGGGCCATACGATAGACTGTCACCCTATTTTGTCACTTGAAATGACTTGCTCCTATAACCGGCTCATTCAACCCAGTAGAAGATAGTGAGCCACTGTTGTGGAAATCGTTATCTCTAAAAAGCGGATGCCGGTCTTGCCAGTACCGACTGCTTGTTAAATTTACTCAGTGGGTTTCTTCTGACAGATGATAAATCATTGTGTTGTTAAAAATCGAACAGGTAAAAATGCGTGACACGAAACGCTTGGATGCCTGAATATTGCGAGGGTTTAGTCCATCTGTTGAATAACTGAACTTCTTTCCACTGTTTTCTGTCCGCTTCACAAAATGGCAGCATGAGGCCCATTAGCCCTTAGCTAGATGTTATCGGAAAGCACATAAGATGAGAAGGATCAGTGTGAATCTGATCATTGTCCGACGTATACGCTGGTTTATCTCCCTGTTGAACTGTTTGTGTTAAAACTTTGGTGATTACGTTCGACAGTTCTTAATCCGGCGCGAGTCACAGCGGTGATGGAGACTATATTGAAAGGATATAGGTCTACCGTAGTTTAACGGAAATAGAGATGTAGATAGAGTAAAATTAAACAGACTGGTTGGTAGCGACTTGGATGCCGTATGTTACCGTTTCGGATAGCGCTTCCGGTCAGCAATGTAAGCGGGTACGGTGGCTTCAACCAGAAAGGCAGCGTCAACCTACTTTATTCAACGGAACATTCATGGTCTTTGTAGATCGCGATCTTGCGGTTACTTGACCACTATGTAGCCTGTCTAACTATCTCGATTAGTAAACCCAGGTGCGGTGAGCGCTTAGTTGGCTTACGGAGCGTGTGACCTAACAATTTCGGTCCATGGACGAATTGATGGACAAGGCAATCACTCTTCCGAAGATGTTTTAAATACCTGTTGATGAACAACCTCATGTCTCACAAGATCATTTCATCTGTTACGAGCTAACTGAAGGAGATTATGACGACCAAACACTGCACGTCACCTCTGTGAATAGATTGCGTTTCAGCATCGGGGGACAACAATCGCCACAACAGGACGCCTTTCCGACACCACGGATGTCGTAGTTTGGTGAACGCTGCATTGGCAGTATTACGAACTACCTAGGTAGTCCTACCCAATTAGATAAAACTGCCCACAATCACATTGGGGCCGTTTGGAATAAAGCACGTGGGAATGAGGACGCTGCATTGTTTAAATAGCACTGTGCATTTTGAGGTCGAGTGGTGCCTTTCATACACACCAACCTTGCCACTTACTCTAATCAGCATGAATACGTGAATATTTACAACAGAGGGACTAAGTAGAAGGTTATCGTCTGCGCACTCCATGTCGGTTAGTTTACAGCCGAAAAGAATCGCCACACCAAGATCACTGAACTCCCCAAGTTAGCGTTTTATTTCCGACCTCACAGTGCGGTAAAGTGAACGTCCCCTCCCAGTGAAATTGACAGGGACGGTAAATCATCATCAGTTCAGTAAAAGTAGCTCACATGGAGTATAGGCGCTTTCTGATCCTTCATACTAACGCACCTAACATTAACGAATAGAGTGACCGCTTACTTGAGGTTGCGAAAACTGATATAACAGTTTTGAATGAAACATAGTTGAAACTTGATATGGAAGTGTAAGCAACTTGCATGAAAGAGTACGGTACTTGCTTAGCTGGCTGGGGGGATTAGGTGTTGAGAAAAAGTGTTAATTTCCCTTAGACCAAGCCAATCAGGTGTATACAGTCTCAATGTTCTCATCAAGCGAATTGTTGGTGTAAGTTTTCAGTTGTCACCAGGCACACTCCCATTTATAGCGGTTCGGAACACTTATCAAAAAGATCAGTAGTTAATGGACCTGTTGCGTTCGCTAGCGACTGTGGATAACAAAATGTTAACGTTGGAAAACTTAAATACATTCAGAATTAAATTTGCTCATCTGGAAGGTTTAATACTGCATATGACAGCACCCATTCAAAAGGGAGACCAACAGGAGGTCCCAGCTTTGTATTCCATCTTCACAAGGTGTCATACCAATGCGACTAGATCAGTCTTCAGTGCCACCAGCACGAATGCTAGAGCATAGAATGCTCACTCGAGCCTCAGTAACCTGAAACCTAATCTGAGACAGGCTCTGGGACGCAGGAAGTTCCTCATCGTGAATGTGCACATGCTGTTAGATCGATGCAGTAGCACAGGAAGGTCGGAGCACCGAACCGCAATAATCACAATGAAACTGAACCTGTAAGGAATCGACTTATCAGTCTTGAATGAAACAAAGCTTGCAGACCAATGTAAGCTCCGAGAAGCAAGTACCCGGTGCGCCTTCTACTGGACAGGTTACCCAGACAGACGGTGCTTGGGAGCATGGGGTGTGTTTCGCTATCACTGATCATATCGATTCCTTTATAGTAGGTGAACCGCACGGCATCAACTCCCGAATGCTGTCCAAGCGCCTGCAATTGTTGATATTTATGGTGCAGTTGCGCGTAACGCTGATAACACAAAAGACCAGTTCTGTGATCATCTTTCCGCTACAACCCCGCCGGTAATGATGGGTGGCCGACTATTTGCTTTGGGTGAATTGAACGCTCGAGTCGGGCGCGACTCGGTAGCCTTTCCGGGAGTCCTCGGACCCCACGGTGTTAATGCAGCCAAAGAAAACGGTGATCGTCCGCTACACCTGTATGCTACTCACGATCTGGCTATCACAAACACTAGATTCCAGCTGGATGTGAGCGATATCACGACGTGGACTCATCCCTTAAGCGGTCAACACCACTTTCTTAATTACTCGATTGTGTGGTAGCGCGATATTCGTGAATCGCGTGATACGCGAGTGATACGTGGCATCAAATGTAGCACAGATCATAGGCTGGTCAACCCGAGCTTGTTTATCTATGTATGACAGACTGTTTATTCTTTATCCTCCGGAGAACAGCGAAACAAGGGTTGCTTTTTAAAGTTTCATTGCCGCTCGATTGCACGACGCTCCTGTATCCACTAACCCCCGATCATGGCGTCAGCCACCAAGACGATCGGTATGAGGCATAAGAAACGTGTGGACTGGTTCAACGACAACAACGCAGCGATCTCCAATTTGGTACGAAAGAAGAATGTCGCGTTTGCCGCTTCTATAATAGACCTAAACAATGAAGCCAAGAAGGCCACTTTCCAGAGTATCCGCCGTCAACAGGTCGAAGGTGTTCGTAGAATGAAGGACAACTGGTGAAGGAAGCAGGGTGAGCAGATGCGGGGCTACGCAGATCGTTGTCAACACAAGGAGTTCTACGGTTCGCTTAAAGCAATCTTCGGTCTATCAGTCCAGTCTACCAAAACACTGGTAGATGTAGACACCTGTTGTTCTTGCACCCAGCCAGAGAATATCACGAAAATTTGAAGCAAACATTTTGGTAGCCTACTAAGATAACCTGATACCATTGACTGGGTGACCGTGAACCGTCTGCCACAACAACACAACAAATCTTCACTTGCTTTCCCCCCGGATCTGCCGGAGATATAGATAGTGGTTGGAGAGCTGCGTGATGGGAAGGCTGTAGGCGAGAATGGATCACCACGTGAAATCCTGAAGAATGGCTGACCACCGCTGGAACGCGCTCTACTCCGAATGCTTCACTCCATCTGGGAGCAGGAAGAAATGCCACAAGATTTCAAGGATGCCCTTATCGTACCCTTGTTCAACTGTAAGGGTCGCAAGCGTGCCGTGACAGCTGTCGAGGCATTAGTCTCCTGAGCTGCGCTGGCAAGGTGTTTGTAAGAATCCTCCTGAACCGGCTGTATGCGGACGTTTCGTAGGCCAATGTTCCCGAGGAGCATTCTGGATTGCGGACGAGTGGGAGTACGATCGACCTGATGTTTGCTGCTCGACAGATACGGGAGAAGTGCGAGAAACAGAACCAGCCCTGTGTCGGGGAAGTCGCTAATTCCCCGAACATATTGTGTGCCAAAAACTAACGAAGTATACTTGTGTGTGACCTTCATGTTGGCACGGTGATGTGCCACTTCACCCTTCAACCATTGTGCTAAATCTCCGCACCCCACCTGCGCGCCTAAACACTCACATGCTACATCCCTCCTACGTGCTCTTCATTTGGTCCACCCTTGATTTGATCTTCCTGTTGGTCACAAACCCTTTAAATATGATCTGGTTTGTGACCGCACTGCCTTCGCATTGAGTGACCAATAAATTGTCCGGACGCCAGACTTTACTCCGTGTTCATGCATTAGCCTCGGGTGGTTGGGTTGGCCGGGAAGTTACAGACTAGCCGTGCATACTCCGTAGTTCGTTGTTCGTTACCGCTGACTGTCGTTCCGTTATACGCCGTTCCACTGATCGTTATCCCGTTATCTGTCTACTTGCTTGTAGGACGTTGAACAAGTTACAACACCCCTGTTCACCCTCTTCGTGGACATTTGATCCCGTGAACTGTGAGACGCTTTGTGCGGCGCTTGATAGGTTTGAATGTCCAGGTAAGGTCGTCAATATGATTAGGTTGTTGCATGAGGGCGAAGGTACAATCGTGTTGATCGATCTCTGGTGATTTTGACATTGTCACAGGTATGAAGCAGGGTTGTGTCCTAGCCCCCAACCCTATTTAGTTCATATTTGGCTCCTATGGTAACAGTTGCCCTTCAGGATTCTGGGGGAGGATGACGTTGGGGTGGAGTACCGGACGAACCGGCGCCCACTGACTAGTCAACAATCCGATGCCCCAACGCGGTTACATACATTATCGTTGCACGTGCTTCTGTTTGCAGGTAACAGCGCACTGTTGGGACAGTGAAGAACTTCAGCAATTGACCACGGCTTCCCTGACTGCGGCATCCATGTTTGGACTAAATATCAACACACATAAGAACTTTTCTTCCTTTCAGCCTCTTCCGGTCGGAGGTGCTGCTCCTGCACATCCACCCCAAATTCGCATCAATGGAGACGTCGATAGCTGTACGAACTTTTGTTAATTGGGTGGCAACTTGTCGACAGATCTGTCCGTGGACCATGAGTTACCAGCTCCTCTGACGTAGGCTACCGTTGCTTTCGGACTTCCGGAAAGACATGTCTCTCAGCACTACAGCCTGAAGGCGAGCACTAAGCTCCTTGTCTGTCGTTCAATGGTGCTGTCTATACTGCTGTACGGGAGTGAAACGTAGGCATTGTATCAGCGGGACGTGCGCTATCTAAGCAGCTCCCATGTGAAACATATGAGGCGCATCAGGGATAGTCGGTCGTCGAACGTGGTTCCGAACACTCACGTATTACGGCGAGCAGACATGAACAGCATGGAAGCCATGTTGGTGCTGAATCAGCTCCGTTGGCTAGGTCACGTCTGACAAATGGGCGATGACCGTGTTCCGAATCAACTGCTGTACGGACAACTGAAATCAGGTGAGCATAGTCCTGTTGGTCAAAGGCGGAGATACTAGGATGTTGTGCAGGTAAGTCTTTCACGTTGTAACATTGAGTGTGGATGTTGGGAAGAACTGGCGTTAAACCCAATAATCTGGAGGAATACGATTCGGACGGGCGTCCGCAAGTTCACTGATCAGTTATTGCGATGCCGTGAACGGAATCGCGTGGTACGCAAGGGGACCATCGGTGGCATAGGTCGTGATATGACTATATGATGTTGCGATGTGTGCGGCCGTCTCGTATTAATAAGTCAACCATCTACTCATAGTGCACCATCGGCGAAAAGATAACCAGTGCGTTAGAGTCATGTAGGTTATATCCGTTATATATTCTTATTCTTGTCCTCATCAACCAACGACTACAATCTTTTAGAACTCATCCGCTCCCGTTTTCAGAAACTTGGATATCAGCTATCTTTTACCTTTCGTCCTCAACTTCGTTGGTGTACTGTACGGTGAATGTTTTACCTGTTTTCTTCCACTTTAACCTTATATTTTGTTTTTCCTCCATATCCTCTCTAGAGTGTCATCGTTTATTGAACCACTTCTTGCATTATATTTCCTTTTTTCACGTCTAGATCTTACCGTTGGAGTCTTCCTCTGATTATTCTGAGATATAGGGGTATCCGTTTCGAGTTAGCCTAGCAACTGACCAACCAGTATTGGTCGGCTGGACAGAAAGGCCCCACTGGCACACCTCCCAGTCTTATTCCTTCGGGTTTACACTGGATATGTGGTGTGTTGGTGGAACTGCAATTGGTACAGCGCAAGCCAATTGCATTGATGGCTAAGCGCAGGCGTCCTTTGGCTTCGGTCACTGTGACGGGCTGATCCGAACCGGATACCGCCAACCGCGTTGTGTTTATGACACATGAGCGGCGTGTAATAACGTGTTAATCAGGTCAACGCGTTAATGAGGTTCACACGGCTTACTCATGGCTGGCCGCTGGAGGTGTCAAGCTTGCACAAATTCCCCTTGAACGTACACCTCAGAGTTGTGAAGTCTGATTGTAATCGCCTCTGTCGTTGACAACAGTCACAATCTGACAGCTCCCGAATGGACGCCGAGCACTTAGCAAACAACGTCAGAAATCCTGTCGATCGTGATTTGATTACCCATGCTGATCAGATGCGATCCGATAGCATTTGAAATCGGCTTCTTCACACCATTACAGAACCATCTATGAAGGTGCTCACAGATCCTGTTTGGCAGTCGTCCAGTGGTTTACATCAACATTGCCGGCTTGATAACAGCAGGTGTGAGAATAAATACAATGGTGAAGAAGGCTTTAGCAAACTGTCTTCAAAATTTGACACCCATACCGGTCAACTCTTGAATGAAACGATCATTCGTGTGGTGTGGTAGTTCTTGTCCAATACATTCGTCAATCTACGACTGATCAGTTCACTAGCTACACCGTCTTTAAACGCCAAACTGATGAAAATGGACTTTTTCGCTACTGTTTTCATCATTGGCGCGGCATTTCCTTATTTCACGTTCTCTTCCAAAAATCCCTCCAGACATCCATTTTGGCTCAGTATCTCTCGGATTTGTCACAATTCATTGTCTATAGTGTTTGACGTGTATATCTTCTTTCGGCTACTGATTAGACAGCAGAGCAAACTTCGTTTTTACTTCGGTGTAACGAAAATCCAGAAAATGAGTGTACTAACCTTTCCGTGTATGTGGTATTTTTGATCACGCCGGGTATGTCATCCGCACAGCGTTTACAGAACAGAATCTCAGAAACTACGGACCCCAAGTGACTAAGTTCCACTGTGACCATAAATACGTCTGAAAGCAAAGGACCACACAAACCAACCCACTACCACCGGTTAGACACTCATCCAGACTTTCCCTGACTATTGCCACCGTCTAAAACCGTATTCCGGTATTTCATATAAGTCCAGTAGATCTTAGTAATTGTATATGCCCGAAGAGAATTTCCGAAAACCAGTATTGACAGAAAAGGGTTCGTCGTCAGTCGGACGAATTAGGGTTAGAATCGCACCTCTGAGGTTTGTGTACACGACCAGGAGTGAGAGTCGGATCACGCGTTAGCTTGTGAATCGCTTCAGACCCGCCTACATGGATTTCGGCACTAGCACAAGGACGCATGCGTGAGTGGGATAATTAGAGCGTAGAGTCTGCTGACCAGATGTGGGGCGAATGAATGACTGAGTTTGAGGCATCGAGTTTGGCACACGGCAATGGGCTGCTGCACATCCCCCATTTTTGTCGTAGCTGTACGCCGGAAACAGGAGGTCTGGAGGCTCTCTTCAATAGATAAGGCATATTCAACAAAGTGGACTGAATATTGTGGGCTATTCGCTATTTTTGCCCTATGACTACTCAAGCACCGCTAGGGACTAGTCCACCGTAAGTTTAATATATAAGTCAGCACCTAAACGAATCTGACCTCTCTTTGCACAGATGTCGTAGTAGCTAAAACAGGGTAGATCAATATAACCGTCGATGGACTTCCTCCATTGCAGCCAGAATGAAGGGGGTGACTACACAGCAGGCGAATTCTGGTAACTTGGAAGAGATGGTATAAGATCATAGGTTCATAGGTTGTTACTGGAGGGAAAAAGATATTTGCCTGTGAACTCCTCCAGTTGTGTCGGTCGGGGAAAATTGTGTTGGACGGTTTCCAGGTGCAAAAATGAGATGAAAAGGAGTGAGCAAAATGACATTCTAATAAAGCTACTCGTGTGCAGTCATATCGGTAATAAACGGTGGAACACACCGCAACACCGTCCAATCAATCCTTAACGAGTTACTGATGAGTAGTCGGGGATTTGGTTTATTTTCAAGTTGACCATCACTCACATTTGATCGCAGCGTTCGCATTCAGATAGACTTTCCAGCCAGCCTCTTTC
>QNGE01001630.1:36946-49767 GCA_008508345.1 Paragonimus westermani
TGTAGAAGAAGTCAAGTGGTGATATCAAGAACGGTGTATTCACTACACGACAGATTGAATCTCAATAATGTCTTAATGCGAATCAATATATATGAGACAAAAATAACTTCCTTGACTTTGATTGGCTTGCGTCCTGTCACTCGTTCTTATTGGTTGGCGCCGTCCACATCCTTCGTTGTTTTTTAAATAACTTTGGGGATCTTCCGGTTTCTCAATATGAATTCAGGTTCCCGATTGTTCTCGGTTAGGCTAGAACTATTATCCAGTGTCGACGTGGATCCTTTACGCAAGTGCACCCTGTTTCTTCGCAGCAGTCCTTGATTGACCGAGCGGATGCAATCGAGCTGTAACAATCCCTACGAAAATGTATCACGAAGAGATCGAGCGAACACAATTGAGCTGTAACGATCCCTACGACGCAATGATATTGTACGCGCTGCCGTAACCCCGAAGAGCCGATCCCCAAGCAGACTACGAAGGAAAAACATTGATCTCCAGAAAGAGAGCTTTTCACTGTCTCAGTTCGAAGACAAATTACAAAAAATGCAGCTCTTGCGTATTGACAGCTCGTCAAGCGACTGGGTGAATAACAGGCGAATTAGCGTCCAGTATGTAAATCGGCGCCAGAAATGAAAAAAATGACGGTGCATTAGAGGAATTCGAATTTACAAAAGTGGTAGATGTTCATTACCGGTTAAGTGGACAGTTTTTGGGGATATGTGACATCCCCAACCTATCCTGAGGCCTATCTCTATGCGGATAGCGTAGTTTAATGCATGAATCCTTGTCATCGATTAAATGCCCATTTCTAAACTCACCAACCGGACTAAACTTTCGATGTGTCACAGCTAGTTTAGTTTGCACAACATCATCGTTTACAGCTGCCCGGAGATGTCGGTTTTTACACCATGATAACTGTCAACTTTACAAAATCCACCAAACCAAGAAGTTTTGTCCTTGAAATAAGTAAAAGTATATTTTCAACCAACCCCCATCGTCTTCGTGCAGGGTTATTGCGGCTCACTGGTTTTTGGGAGCATCTTCAATTATATGATTACTGTTGTGGGACTTGTCAACAGATCCGTCACAACCCTTATAAATGGCAAAAAACAGTAGATCATGAGGGAAGGTCACTGATGTGCGGTGGTTGCTACAGTGGGCATCGGCAAATTCGTTAATTATGGGGCCATCCATACGTGGAAAATCGGGGCTTTAGCCATATTCGAACTACCGACGAAGCCACATGCCACTACGCAGCACGCGCTCTACCAAATGAACTACAAATTGACTCAAGGAGTCTGAAAATATCATACCAGTATTTTATCACCCAACCTCTTCACTGTGTATTCGAAATCCGCCATTCGGTTCTGGAGAGAGATCGCCACGACTGGGTTATCCGTAACTTCCAACACTGACATCCAGCAGCACAGCTAGTAAGTGTAGAAGAAGTCAAGTGGTGATATCAAGAACGGTGTATTCACTACACGACAGATTGAATCTCAATAATGTCTTAATGCGAATCAATATATATGAGACAAAAATAACTTCCTTGACTTTGATTGGCTTGCGTCCTGTCACTCGTTCTTATTGGTTGGCGCCGTCCACATCCTTCGTTGTTTTTTAAATAACTTTGGGGATCTTCCGGTTTCTCAATATGAATTCAGGTTCCCGATTGTTCTCGGTTAGGCTAGAACTATTATCCAGTGTCGACGTGGATCCTTTACGCAAGTGCACCCTGTTTCTTCGCAGCAGTCCTTGATTAGTACTTAGTACTTCGTACGATCGTTCGCCTGCTCCTCTAACAACTGTTCCTTTTTGCCAGGTGTTTGTTCCTGCCCCGAGTGGTTGTATCCAAACTGAATCACCTTCTGCCAGTTGTGGTAATTCCCGCGACCCTCTGTCGTATATCAGTGCTTCCCTTTCCGTGCGTTTTTTCAAACGTTGTCGTGTTATTGTCCATGGGGTTTGATGTGGATCTAAAGCGTTTTCAACCAAAGGTATCCTGGTTCTCGTTCGTCGCCCGAAAAGTCTTTGTACGGGACTCAGTTCTATATCGGCAGACGGGGTGTTTCTGTGCTCTAGCAGGGCCAAGTACGGATCTTCTTTGGCTGCAAGGCATTTCTTCATTATTTTCTTTGCTTCTTTGACGGCTGATTCTGCTTTTCCATTAGACTGACTGTGATAAGGACTGGAAATCTCGTGTGCAAAACGCCATTTATTAGCGAAGTCTGCAAATTGATGAGATGCGAACTGTGGACCACCATCTGATCTGACGCGTTCTGGAATCCCGTATCGTGCGAACTGACTTTTCAGTTTGTTGATCACTTCTTCCGATGAGGTTGTGTTAAGCTTTTCGACTTCGAAGAAATCGCTGAAGTAGTCGGTGACTAGGAGGTACGTCTTATCTGCATGTGAAAACAAATCAGCTGCCACATGTTGCCATGGTCGATGTGGTACGGTGCGACGGTGCATAGGTTCCTTCGGTTGACGACTACCGTGTTGATTACAGACATCGCAGTTGGACACGAAATCTTTAACTTGACTCGTACTCCCAGGCCAGTAAACAGTTTCCTTCCCACGCCTTATGCATCCGTTGATGCCCAAATGGGAACGGTGTAGTTCCTGCAGTGTTGCTCTCCTTGCCGGTCTGGGGATCACAAGGCGGTTCCCACGGAAAATCAGTCCGTCTTCTGTAGTCAACTCATCTCGAACCTTGAAGTACGGGCGGATTATTTCTTCCACAGATCGGGTATTATCCGGCCAACCTTCTCGGATTTGTTGCATGAGTTTTTGCATTTCTTCGTCCTCTGCGAAGGTTTCACGTATTCGTGACATCCGCTCGTCTGGTTCGGCCAGTGTGAGATGGACCTGATCGAATTCTGCCCCTTTGTCTTCGCATGTAGGTACGGGTGCTCTCGATAACGTATCGGCTAGTACCATATCCTTTCCTGGGGTGTAAATTATATCACAATCATACTTCTGTAGATGTACCAGCATAGACTGTAAACGGCGCGGAGCCTTGTCTAACGGCTTATTAACAATGGTGGTCAACGGTTTGTGGTCGGTTTGAACTGTCGTCTTCCTTCCAAAAGTGTAGTCATTAAACTTTTCCATGGCGAACACAACTGCTAGTAGTTCTTTCTCGATTTGTGCATACCGGGTCTCGGCATCGATCATTTTTCGGCTGCGAAAATCCAGAGGTTGTCCATTCTGTAGCAACACGGCTCCGATACCACTCTGGCTGCTATCGCACTGGACGACTAACGGCAGTCGTGGGTCGTAATAGCGTAAAACTGGTGCTTTCATGATCAGTTGCTTCACCTTCAGCCACGCCTGTTCCTGTGGGTCGCCCCACGTCCATACAGTGTTTTTGTGTGTAAGTTGCCTAATAGGCTGCATTATTTGAGCTAAACGAGGCAAGAATCTGCTCAGATAGTTGATCATGCCGTTGAAACGCGATACATCTTTCACGTCGGTTGGTGGCGGCATATCTCTAATCGCCTCTACCTTAGCTGGATCTGGCTTGAGTCCGTCCTTTGTTAATAAATGCCCATGAAAAATTACTTCAGTCGCGCAGTATTCAATCTTTTCTTTTTTGAGCTTGACATCTAGTTGTTGGCACCTGGCAAGGAATCTTTCTAAGTTTTGGTCATGCTCTGCCTTAGTCCGACCGTGTATCAAAACGTCATCCGCTATGCACACAACACCAGTGAGGTTCTCTACGGATTGAATGAGGCGCTTTTGGAAAATTTCGCTCGAAACTTTTAAACCAAATGGAAGTCGAAGCCAGCGGTATCGACCAAACGGAGTTCCAAAGGTGGTGAGAAAGCTGGATTCTTCATCAAGTTTTACGTGCCAAAAAGCGGCTGATAAATCAACCTTCGTAAAGTAACCTGCGCCAGCTAAACACGGAAGAATATCCTCTAATAATGGAAGTCTATAGTGTTCTCTCCTCAAAGCTGCATTCAGTGGCTTTGGGTCGATGCAGACGCGCAATTCACCAGACTTTTTAGTAACAACGGTAACTTGGCTTACCCAGTCAGTAGGTACTTCCACACGCCTGATCACTCCCAGATTCTCCAAACGCGAAATCTCTTTTTCGAAACTATCCTTTATCGCAAACGGTAGGCGACGCATAGGTAACACGATTGGTCGTACGGTTGGGTCTATTGATAGCTTGCAAATGCCCGGGAAACTTCCCAAGGAGCCATCAAAAACGCCCTGATACTTTTCGCAAATATGTGATAATTCAGTAGTTATAGCATTGATACAGTGGAACGTTACCAGATCGAGCGCTTCAATAGCCTCGACTCCCAGAAGTGGCAGGAAATCTTCCTCGACCACGAAAATCACTTGTTGGATCTGCTTTCCGTTGGCTGGGTTGCGGAGGGTTGCTGTAAACTTTCCTGCAGGTTTCACAGCAGTCCGGTTCCACATGCGAAGCGTTAAGTTCGTGGCGCTCAGCGGCACCGTGGGAATGCAAGATCGTGCATCGAGACTGACACCTGCTCCCGAATCCAACTGGAAGTTGATCCTTTTTCCATCGAGTTCGATTTCCGCCGATCGTACTCCTGGATGTTGTTCTTCCATCTTCACAGCACTGATGGTCGGGGAGTATGGTGCTCGGTTGGAATTTATCGAAGTGCTCTTGCAGCAGTTCGCGAAGTGGTTGGCTTTTCCACATTTTGCACACCTTCTCTTCCATGCCGGGCATTGTTCCTTTAGCGCACCATGACGTCTTCCGCAGAAGGAGCATCCTTTCAGATTCCGGTTGTATTCTGCGTTGATCCGGTGGATTTCTTCTGTCGAGTGAGTTCTGAGGGCTTCTGCCTTTTTGTCGGCTGCCTCCTCACTGCGGCAAATATCTATGCATTGCTTCAAACTCAATTTCGGGTCTTTCAGCAAACGTTTGGTGATGTTGGCATCGTTCATCCCAATGATCAACCTATCTTTGATCAACTTGTCCTGCATACATTTGCAGAAACCGCATGACTCGGACATAGACATCAGCGCTTGAATGAAGTGATTCATTGATTCACTTGGTCCCTGTGTGCGGCTGTTAAATTTGTAGCGTTCAAACGTATCGTTCATTTGGCCCAAGCAAAACTGTTCTAGCTTCCTCATCATCACCTCCCAATCACCGGCGTCTTCTTCCGGCTCGAATGAAAATGTATTCATCAGTCTCACTGCCTCGTCTCCGACTGCGTGCCGAAACATGGCGAGTTGATATTCTTTCTCAGTAGTCGCCAAACGAGATAGCGTACGGAAGTCCTCATACTTCTGCTTCCATGTCTTCCATCGGCTGGCAAGATCATCGTCTTCGTTCAGCTTCAGTGGTGCTGGTGGTACTATGCTCAGACCTCCAACGGACGTCATCTTTGGCAGATCCTGGTCTTTCACCTCTGTCACCATGTGGAAGATGTCAAGTGGTGATATCAAGAACGGTATATTCACTACACGACAGATTGAATCTCAATAATGTCTTAATGCGAATCAATATATATGAGACAAAAATAACTTCCTTGACTTTGATTGGCTTGCGTCCTGTCACTCGTTCTTATTGTTGGCACCGTCCACAGTAAGCATCATACATGTATTGTAAGTAAGCAGTATTTCAGAATATATACGTTAGATTTTGTCGGAGCTAATGTGTACCTCAACGGACAACACCGTTTAGCTGATATCAAAGTTCGACTGCATGAACATGAGTGTTCTGCCTGAACACTGTCCTTTCCAAATTTCACAAACGTCACGAAACGCGTGCAAAACAGTGGACCGCAAAACAGACCAGCAAACTTATACCCCAAAACCTATGTAGAGAAATCCATTGGTCTATATTTTGAATACTGACTTCATCTAGTTGGAAACGTAAAGGGAAAAACAAATTGAGAAAATGCTTGATGTCCTGGGTCCCCACACACAAACAGCAACCGTCAGTAAGCGTGAGTGTCTAAGACTGGTAGTAACGATCCACGTCGACAAATTCGTGGTATCTGGTCAAGTATTGGTTGATTACATGCAAATCCGACTCAAACAATAACGAATACACTAAATTAAGAGTATGCGGGCTCCAGAGTATGTGCACATGTATCCGTGTTATAACTATATATGAGTATTGGTTCACAAAACAAAGAACGTCAGGTATGGTAAGAGAAGCGAGAAAACTTCCCATACGCTTACCGAATGAGAAGTCCTATTTGTCAGATTATCGAGTGGAGTTAACACGGCAGTTAGTATATTCCTTGTTGAGCAACAAAAACACTACTCATTAACTGAGATGATTGATCGTTTTGATCCAGTCCTCCGTTCATGCCCACTTTGTGGTCAGTGGTGTCACGGGCAACACGTAAGGTGAACAAGAGCGTAGGCCATGGATTCATTCGCTTCACTCATTCTAGTCTAGTGGATTGATTAAAGTGTCGAAAATAGTTTGAATGGCCGAATTTCATCCTACAAATGCACATCAACACGATCAGAGCAGAACGCGGAGTGCACTGGCCCTAATTTGAGAACCCCCACCCTGTTTCTTGTCGAGTAAATGTAGGGCACAGGCCTCGGCTGTTTAAAATCCTTTCAGAGAGCGCAACCAAACAGCTTGTCAGTCATTCGATCGTGGGCGTTGCGGCTTCAGCTCTTCACTGTTTCCGAAATGTACTGTGCTCGCCCAGATAACCACACACTTCCACGTCTGCTAGCTTATGCGTAAGCATAATTCGTTTTTTTGTCTGACTACTTGAAAGAATGTGAGTAGGCCCATTGACTACTGTCAGCGTAATGCACGTTCGATAACCCACTCGAGAGTCATTCGACCCGGCGTACCATGAATTGCGTGCATACGCGAAAAGGGGTTGCTTGGTATCCCCAATTCCCCTGATGAGTTTGTCGGTTCACTGGTTGACTGATGCTGATTAACTGCCTGCCCGATCTAGTAGCCCTCTCGATTTTGTGACATATGGGCGATAATGAATAGTGAGCTCACCCATCAAGTGAACGAGGTCAGATGCAGAGCAGCGCACGTGTTGTTCGAATCAATACATACTTTGTCCTCACTCTGTCAGTAAGTGTGATAGGACGTCTAAGATTTAATGACCACCGTTAGAGTCAACCGGGGCCGACGAAGGTAAAAACCGAAGGAACTTAATATGTATATTAAGTTCACTACGCAAATGGCGGAAGCAAACGGGGCTATCGGGTTTCTGGAACAATGTTTCAAACGCTCCGAATTTTCTAAATACTGGAATGTCCACAAACGAAATCGCATCATTACCAACAGGACCTCATTACAACGACTAACTTTGGACGAGAAGGACACGTGGACGACCTGGATCACAAGCAAACTATTTTCGCGAGGATATTAACAGAGTTGTCACCGAATGAGGCAGGCGAGTTTGAGAGTCACATTCAGCAGGTCGTGAGCAAAAGACGACATAAGAAATCAGGAAGACCGAGAAATCAACTCAACCCAACCACACGTAAGGCCGAATTTCCGAAATATCCGGAGTGGTACGCGCACAAATATTCCACTTTGGTATTGGATAAGTTTGCTCTTGAAGTTTTTTCACTAACACCAAAACTTCGTTATCCTAAAAGTAAATTTAGGCAGTTGGATTTAAAAAGTCAGTTTGAAAGCCTCTACGACCAGTTGATCGACTTGCAACCATCATCAGCTCTTAATCTTGAGATATGCAAAACAACCTTAGTTTCGGACCCGGAAAACCGTAAGTAAAACCTACTCACTCGACAGCACTTGGCCTCACTGGAATCTCTAAAGAGAAATGAGGATATAGTAATCTCCGGACCTGGCAAAAGTGCTGGGATCGTCATTTTAGATAAAGCTGAGTATTTAGCTAAAATTAATGCGCTACTGGCAAATGAAACCAAATTCGTTTGTATGCAGACTGAAAAGGACAGAACGGTATCCATTGGGAACGCATTAACAAATCACTTAGACGTAGGGAACATCAAGGACCGATTGATTCAACTACCTTCAAAAGGATTAGACCGGTAGACAGTGTAATTCCCAGACTTTGTGATTTACCTAAAATGCGTAAAAACGGAGTACCGGTACGGCCGATTTTAGATATGTGTAGTTCGCCGTATTATACAAAGGTAAAATGGTTAGCCGAATTGTCACAGCCGGTTAGGAAGAAACCAGCAATTCATAGTCTTAAAGATTCTTCGGAATTTGTCAAAACGGTAGAGCAAATGAGCGAAAACGGAGTGAGTTTATTCTCACTAGTTTTCACGTCTCTCTTCACAAATATCCTTTTGAGCGAGAAAATTGAAGTTCTCGGCCAGTATATACACAGTAGTGGCATAAACGTAGGGATACCAATAGTTGAGCTATCTGGTAGGGTATTTCGCCACAAAGACGGAGTAGCAGTGGGGGCATTGCCAGGCCCTTTATTGGCAGATATTTTTTCGACAAAGCTTGGAAGTAGTTCATTAGAAGACTACTTAAAAGTCATTGGCTCTCTGTAAACGTTATGTAGATGATGTTATCTGCATGACAGGCGGTGAAACAGTGATACACTTCAACTGTGTCCACAAAGATATCCGCCTTACTCTGGAACTCGAATCATCCGTATGCACAACGTTTTAAGACATGTTCACATCACGTAGTAAGGATGCCATAGTATAACGTGAAGTATATTGTAATGCAGCTTGGCCAGGACAGTGAGCAAATTTTAACAGCTTTGTAACTTTGACACACAAAAAGAACCTGGCCTGATGTATATTAGAAACAATTGTGAAAATATGCTCAGATGACACTATAGAGAAGGAAGAACAGTTTATACTTAATACACTCCTTGAAAATGGCTACCCAAAGCAGTTTATTTGTAAGCATGTGCTAATTAACACAAGGGTAGATATACTGTGAACTGTGGAAAAGAACCCATCTAGATTACGTTACCATTCAAAGACGATAGGTCAGCTGACAAAACGTCCAAGAGACTTGACGTAGCAATTGTCAAAACCCATCTCGCAGCTCAGTTACGTGTTCGTTTTGCTTCTACACCCGTTTTGTGTCCCCAGCTGAAAGACTGCTTGTACATACTGTCTCTGTTTGTCTACCGTTTCGCTTGTTTCTGTGTGATAAGCCACATAGGCCGTGCAACAAGGCGCTTGTCTAAACGCATCTGGGAGCATCATCCGGCGTGGCTAGTTCAAGGGTCGATAAAGGCTTGCCCATCTGCGGTCGCTGTGTGTTTGATCAAATCAAACCATCTGATCAACCCGGTCGATTCGTTCAAGTTGATCTATCGAGTTTGTGGAGCGCAATCAAAACGGGTCAAAGGTCGTTTACTAGCCATCGCGGAAGCCACTGCAAGCCGCTAACGCTCACAGCCGTTGTGCTCAGGGAAACACCTTGTCAAAACACTGAACCTCTCGTGGCCATGCACCAGTAGTCCGGATCGACTTATGTGGAATTACCGATATTTCTAAAAACGTTCACAACCCGAGTTACTGGTGTTACATAATTAGAACTCAAGAATGTGACTAACTGGACATTAATGATTACCACCCCTCACCTTACTGATGGACCACCCCCGGCGAACCCATATAAATGCGTTATATTTAGCCCGATGATGAAGCACTGGAAACAAATTTGCTTGTTACGCGTTTTTGTTCTCATGACTAAACTAGGCATATTCACGGTACTAAGACTGAAGAGCTCAAGCGACACCGCAGCCGAATTCGTTGAGGTTAAACGCCTACTTTCCGGGTATAGCAGTATCGTTGTCATGGCAGCCTAGCTGTCAAAGGTGAAAAACAAACTCAGCTTGATTCACCTAGTATTTACAGGTTGATCTCAAAATAGGTGGAAGCTGGACGTGTATGTGTGTGGTCTTCTACCCATTCTTTTTTTCGAGTTTGTTGATGTATTGTATCATGAATGGTCTGCCTGGCTTTTCATAGTCCAATGAGAAATTTGCTTTTCATCCCTATCTTCTCTGGGATGCACTAACCTGCAATGCTTCTTGTATTACACTTCAAAAATCTTTCTTCTCAGTGTAGATCTCGTCATTGCAGCCTCTCTCTGTTTAGTTTCCGAGAAATAGGGGTTTCCTTTCCTTATTAGCCAATCAAGTGGCTAACCAGCATTGGCCGGCTGGACAGAAAGGCCCCACTGGCACACCTCCCGGTCTTATTCCTTCTGGTTTACACTGGATATGTGGTGTGTTGGTGGAACTGCAATTGGTGTAGCGCAAGCCAATTGCAGTGATGGCTAAGCGCAGGCGTCCTTTGGCTTCAGTCACTGTGACAGGCTAATCCGAATCAGATGCCGCCAACCGTGTGTGACAAAACCTCACTGGCAAATCAAGAACGCTAGCTGTCACTGTGACTGCATTTGAGGCTATCAGAACAGTATTCAGCGGTCTCTGTTAAAGTAATGAGCAAATGGCATGTGTGCTGTATTTCTCATTCTCTTCCTCATAAAATTTTAGGAGAGCGGATCCTACTTTTATCAAGGGAATAACTGTCAAAAGCACGAAGGAAAGTCTACTGTGACCTGAACACAACAATTCTTAGGGAAAGCAGTTCACGTAGTATCAACAGAATAGGAATCTACAAAATATCCTTCTCAACCTATGAATTTAAATAACGGAATCAGAAGACCGATTTTGTAAGATGGTAATGCCATTTCGTATGTTCTCGTCAGTTGCTACATATAACAGCGGTGAACATCAAGGAATAGTTGAGCGAATTAAGTTCATATATTAAGTCAATGTATACACTAGTATGTCATTGGTCAGAACCACGACAGACGGAGGTTCAAGGTCGACAGCTTTTGCACTCAGAGGACCGGCATGCTACTCATGACTAGCAGCGTCTCGAACGACTTGAGGATGGTAGGTTTGTGATGACGCATCAACACGCGGAAAGCGTTTGTCGGGTCGACCAAATTACCGGTCTCCGGCAGTTGTTTGGCGATCAAAGGAACCGGCTTGCGTTCTTTGGTCGGGTCGCATCGGGTCACGCCGAACATCAAGTCCTCGTATATTTGGGCACGTGCTCCTTCATTCTAAGTTGCAGGTTGCAGTTGCCCGGTTGCTGGCATCCAATTCAGATTAGCTTGCCACAGCCACCGAGGCCAAACGACGTCTGCGCCTAACCGTCACCGCAACTGGCTTCCACTGCGTCAATTGCGGTGCCACCAACACACCACATATCCAGTGTAAACCTGAAGGAATAAAACAGGGAGGTGTATGAGTGGGGCCTTTGCGTCCAGCCGGCAAATGCTGGTTGGGCAATTGATTGGCTAGTACGAACAGGTAACCCTTGGGTGATACTCAGAATTAGGGACTTCGGATAGCCCTAGGAATCGTACGTGAATTGAAACCTCCCACGCAAGTAACAAGGAGAAGACCTGGTACTGGTAGTAGTAGGCAATTTTTGTTCATGAATTGAGACGCCGAATTTATGGATGTACAACAGTATTAAAGAAATCATAGCCTGTCATTGGCTGATCTCATTAGCACATGCAACATCATAAACTGTATGTTAATTGGTGGGATACGGAACAGATGAATTGGCGAATAACGGAATGCACAATACTGAGACCCTTCGTCCAATCCTGATGTTGTATCTTAAACGCGATATTTGGATTGGCCGTTTGTCAGATCTTCTGTTGTGTCAGGGTTTAGATAATCGGTGGATCAATATTTTCACCACAACCTTCCCCCTTCTAGAAGCCTCCGCATTCATATCTGCCAATCGTTCTGATCTTCTCGGGGCATCGAACTCTTGGAGTACAGATTGTCCTGCTTCCTCCATGGCCACTTTTTCAGTGCTTCGAAAATGGATTTGGTCAGTGTGTCCTCGATGAATGGTGGCATCGTGCAGGTCAGTACTTTCTACCATTGTGCTGTCTAGCTGGCGAATGATCAATCCTTCGGCAGGTCGCAGATCGTTTCCACAAAAATATATCACATCCGTTGAATCTACATAGTGAAGTGATGCTCTTAGTCGCCCTGATTTAAATAGCACCGCTGGGCTCTCCTTCGTTGTGCAATGAGCTGCGTTCCTGTACTGAAACGGAAAGTTATCGAGAAACACATCCAGTTCAGCAAATATTTTTGGATTGAGCGTTGCCACCAGATTTTCTGCAGCCCCGTTTGAACATGGATGCCGAGGCGCCGTTCGCAAGTGACGACAGCCGATGCTGTCAAGCCAGTTTCATTTCAGCGGAACAAAATTGTGACCCGTTGTCTGTCATCAGGACCTGCGGAATGGCTTCGCGACTGAAACATTCACATTATGCTTGCATGGTAAATACCGCGGAAGGTGAGGTTGTAACAAATACTTCTGGCCATCGTGAATATGAATCAATTAACACAAGATAGTGGTCCACAATAGTCTACGTGCACCCGTTGCCATAGTAGGTATCTGTCCGGCCAAGGTGTCCAATTCTTCGGCCTTGTCTCTATTTTTGAAGGCAGGAGTGGCAGTTCATTGCAATGCTCTTGATATCCGAGTTTATCTCCGGCCACCAACACATCTGCCGAGCCAGGGATTTCATTTTCTCCACGCCCAGGTGACTTTTATGCAAGTCGTCTAATACCACCTTTCGTAGCGGTCGTGGAATGACCAATTGATCTCTCCGACACAGCACACCATCAGGTTGTATTGACAACTCCTCTCGGTTCTGGAATAATACTGGGCGTTTCTTCTTTATATTTGACGACTAACCCTTGGTCATCGCGGCAATTACCTTGCCATAATAGTTTTTAGTTGTCTTGATCAAGTCCTCTCGGCTTATTGGAATAGCTGGCAAAGCAAGCAAACAAGCTTCAGCAGCTGAAAAACTGGAATAC
>QNGE01001630.1:51226-64367 GCA_008508345.1 Paragonimus westermani
GAATAACGGAATGCACAATACTGAGACCCTTCGTCAAATTCTGATGTCCAAACCTGTTGTTGTTTAACTTATCAAAAGTACTCATCAATTGAGCAAAGCTGTCGATGTTTACAGCGCCTAGCTGCTGAATCATGTTAACTTCAAGAACAGGAGTGAAGTGAGCGTCTGTCGGGTAAAAATCGAGACTACACGTTCGCTTACTGTGAGCAGTTTTGGAAGCAAATAGTGCTTCCTTTTTTGTAGTTGTCCTCGTTTTGTGTCAGATATGCGGGCTGGTTGTCGTTGTCTTTGTTTCACAGTTACGAATAATTTTGACATGAGTGATTATGCTTGCGAATGAGTTTTAGACCTCACGCTTTCCTGCAGCAATAAGTTCACTGAGCGATTTCCTCGATTTTAATTGACGTTAGACTCTTTTCAAACAAAACTGTCTCTCCGAAACTCTATGATCAATCCTCACTATACCTTCCTGCTATTTGGTTCATGTTTCGCACACTGTTCTTTAAGCTTTTCACATTGCTGATCACAGTTCGTGCGATTACTATTCATGGTTGTTGTGACTGCTTCTTGGGCCGGGAGGAGGAGGATTATCCGACCATCGAACACATGACATTCTCACTTTAACCCTTTCTTTGTTAAGCCTATCACTGACTGTGGCTGTGAAGATAAACCACATAATCATGGTATGGTGAATCCGGTTGGTCAGATTCGTTTGAATACCACCGACCCAAGGAGTTTACTGAAAGTTCACAAGGAACGATGGCCAGTACGCTCGACTGTTGATATTTGCAAGTTTCCATAACGCTCGACAGTATAATGGTTGACAGAGTTGTTGGATCACGTACAGAAGGACACCACTTAAAGGTACTTTTGAGTTGATCGATCACATCCGATCGTTGAATGTGGAAAACAATGTTTTCCTTCGATATATGGCCTTTGTTCACGAACGTACCGCTTGTAGAAACAGCAGACTACCTCTACAGGTATGTTCGTTCCGAATGTTTAAATTTAGGCTCACCTGAGGACACACTTAATTAGCTAATGTTAACATTCAGTTTCAGGCTGATGAAAAAAGATACCGCCAGTAGGACGACGTTGCGATGGAGTCATCGTTAGGCCTACCATCGACAAATGTCATTATGGCAATGCTAGAAAAATCTATGCTTTGTAGGATTATTGGGTACTGCACTTGCTACAAGAGGTGCGTGAACCATATCAACTGTGTGGCTGATGGAATTATGGATTTAGATAGCCCAATTGCTGAGGTGAACTTTACAATTGAGGCTGAGAAAGACGGACGAATAGTCTTCGCGGATGTGGCATTGAGTCGTTGCGTAGACGGTTCAGTTCGGAGGGGTATTCACAGGAAAAGGACACGAAACGGCCAGCATACTCACATTTTTACTTGCGTACCTCTCAGACAGGAAACATCTCATTGGTGGTTTGGAGCACAGAACTATGAAGAGATGTACTGACGAGACTATTGAAGAGGAAGTGCAATTTTTACAGTGAATATTCGTGGAAAACACCTATCCCCAAAACGTCATGGAAACATATGTGGAACTGACAACACTGGCAGTTAAACTTCGATCTGTGGAAGAGATGTTGGTTTACATGCAGCTAGACTACAAGGGTGAGGTGTTTGTTGAACTGGTGACTCTTAGAATAACTAACGCCATTGGAAAGACCTAGAATGCGGCACGACGACGAAACACGTTCACATCTAACTGGGTAGTTTACGTACAACTTAAAAATACACTGCCTAAATGTGACTTCATTTACCTTTTCACATGTCCCTGTGGGGGAGGTTGCTTTGGTCGCACAAACGGATGTCTTTCCCATGGGATACCTGAACACCACCACACAGCTGGCTAAGGGTGAGGGGAAGACAATTTCGAGTGCAATTCCGGTACAACTCGCTGAATCGGGACACCAAGTCCCACCGGAAGTGGCTTTCCATCCCATTTACCACCTGCTCAGCAGTCAATCCAAAGGAGTCTCGTATTCTGGCCACCGCGGAAGCGACTGAAATTCTGTTGTGCAACCCACAGTTGTGAATTCAGGAGAAATTTGCACAGACCCTACGTTTCCCATGGACCCCAGTTACTCGCTTGGCACACATGGGGGTCAGTTTAACCACCTGATTGCTCTCCAATTCAGAACCGTTTGACGTAGTTATGTGACGAATGACTTGATTTTGCTCACTTGACAACTATGACGACATAGAATGTTATTGCAGTTAGTCGGATGATTAGTAGCCGAAAACAGATTGTTTGCTAAACCACCCTTGCTTTTAATGAACTCACGGGAGTTACGCAAAACGCTAACTTAATGTTTCAGGCCCTTATTCGTTGGGATTAGGGTACAAACCTAATGCAGTAGCGCCTGTGTGGACCATTGTCCGACGCTGTCCACTCGTGTGGTGTTTTCTGTCACAAACCGGGACACATGCATCATGAGTGCCGTGCCCTTACCGCATCGACCGCATCCAGTTGGAGCATTTCAATTGGCTGAGTACGCAGATGGCGACCATGCGCGCGTGTTCGTTCGGATGTGGAAAAAGGGTCTTAGGGCCGATGAATGTGTGTGTACAGTAGGGACGGTGAATGCCAATTGAACCAAACGGCTTGACAGGTGATAGGCCCAGATGACGGCTACACAACAAGGTTAATCCGAACACAGGCGATAGATTGCTTTCGCTCTGAGATCACATTTCCGTGCGCAGCCTCGAGCATTAGCATCCCTCGGCGATGTCTCGTAGGCATAAAAACCCCCTTCTTGCGTTGGATCATTAATTCTTCTTCCAATATCCTCGTGGTATCAGGTCCATACACTTAGTGTTGATGTATTCAGTACTGATTTTCTCAGCTCTCGTTGTGCATCAGAACACCCGCGAATTGTTATGCAAAGGGGCATAACTTGTTTTCTTTAACTGTTATTTCACAAGCAACTGACTTGCCGGCTCGCTCGAAACAAACAGTTCAACGTTGGCCACATGATAAACTCCGTAATCTCACTCTGAGGTAAGGTTGAGATCGGGATGGTATCGGTGGGAAAACTGTCAACGGTGGTTTAGTGCTGATCACCTATATGAGCCAAATAACACGACATCGGGCAATGGTAACTCTTCCTTCGAAGGTCGCGTGTACTCCTCAAGATATGGGAGCATGTTTTTTCATTAACAAAAATATGTACTATTGGAATGAATGGGACTGCACACCCATACTGACCACATCCGTTTGAGATTGATCGAAGATCAGTATGGTAATCGACGATTGCTGCTATCGTGGTGTTAGTTCCTAAGTTCGTACGCCCAAGTTTTCCCCAGCTTTGTATTGACATGAATCGGAAGTCGCGGTGAGAAGACGGTGAATCTGCAAACAAACCACACCCATTGATTTACTCACCGTTCAAAAGCGGACTTCAACGCAACAATTAAGTGCGCCCTGGAGTTGGACGTGAGAGAACCTTTAGCACAACCGCACGACAGCCATCAGAATGTCGACGGAAATTCCAGTCGACCTTCAGAATTCGAACAAGCGTCAGACTGGTTGAGGGGGTGTTCCCAACGGTAATAGCTAAACATAGTTATCCCAGTGAATGTAGCCTACAGTAGTAGAGATGGCGCGGATTCATTATACAGCTACGGGTAAAACTGTGATACCTACGCTAACACACTAACTTTGATGCTAGTAGTTTGTAGTAAATTTACATTCACAAGGTAATCCGAACCGGCGCGGTGGTACTGACAAGGCAACTCTCACGTCGCAGGGAGTTTAGAATTTTGGGGACGTCGAAGGTGATCTCATTGCACAGTCCTTGTGGCGGTTGTCCAGAAGCACGTTATCTAAGATTATAGATTGGCTGCACAGTTTTAAGACGGTTGTCAAAGTGACAGACAGCAATACTGAAAACAAAGTAGGACACTAGTCATCAACCGCATTCTATGTACAACTGAATTATGACGTTTGAACACTTGACTAATTTCACATGTGAGCAATGGCCAGTTCGTCGGAAAATCTTGGTAGGGAACACAATTACTACCCATTAACTGCAATCGACAATTCACTGTCATCAAACAGGTAATGCAGATCAATTTAGATAGCAGGGTTGATGCTATAATAGTTATCTTCTATAGCCCTAAGTAGGGCTGTCGTAAGTCCTCATGAAATCAAATGACAGACAGTTACAGTAAATGCTCGAATCTGTGCCCACCACCCTCGACACATTTGTACAGTCTACGCATGATACCTAATGGAACATTTTTGTTCATTCCAAAAAGGTATCTTGCGAGGCAGCATGGAGTAAATGCGGCCGTGACATGTACACGACGTATTTCACTGGATTCCAGAAGGAACAGTCAACAGCGGTTAAATCGGGAAAACTTAGGGGGCCGTGGAACGTGTCCACTTCTTCCAGGCCACCTATTGGGAAGTAAGCTGTCCAAATGAGAGGACACAAGCTTCGAAAAGTACGCAAATCCTGTTGGAACTTTGAGCGACCACGCTGCACAGGATCCTGGATTTCTAAATAAACAAGTATCCAGCTAGCAATTCGATACATGTAGAACGCTTAACTCTACCCTAGAAAAGTATGGACCCAAAAACGTGGTGTTGTGCATTCCAAGTCATCCCAACACTTCGGAGTTGAAGCTGTACTGCATACATACAGATACTTTATTCTTTGCAGTAACATCACCACTCGTCCGATGAAATAAAACATTCTCTTTCAACTTTGGTTTATTGATCACGCTTGCTATAACCCACTCAGTACGTTAAATGTTTCACCTAGTCATCTTCTCGAATCGTCATTCAACGATGAAACATGTGCAGAGGGAGAGCACTTCGTGAGAAATCGTCTCAGCACATTTGTGTACTGATCAAAGTTACCTAAGATAAATGTGCAGCTTTTTTTTCTCTAAGACTAATACTTCGTCAGCCAAATGATTCTGTCAAGAATGCACAGACGGTAATCGTCGGCTGAGAATCGGCACTTCCAATTCTGAATAGAGCAGACAAAAGAATGAAATGACACGATTTATGCTCGAGCAGATTCCACTGCATCTCTACTGCTGTTTACTGCAGACAAGTTAAAATGTACAAAATTCCAAACCAAAAAACATTCATTTCGGTTGCTACCAAGGGCTGGAATTTTCAACTCGTTTGCAGTAAACACCGGTAGAGGTGTAGCGAAATCTGCTCGAGCATAAATCGTGTCATTTCAGTCTTTTGTCTGAGGTATTCAAATATGCAACGGGAAATGTTTGTTTCAGTTTTCAATTCTGTGAAGACGAGTCGGATTTGTGGGCACCCAAGTGGTTCTCGTTTGTGTTGCTGTGTGCAGTGCAAGCACCGGTAGCACTGGTGCGACAAAAATTCTTTGTCCGCCTTGCAGAGTGCGCCACCTTGTAAGGAAAACTGTGTTGTATGCTATCTACATATAATGATGAGGTTTGTTTTCAGCAAGGCGTGGACAAACTGGCTAATAAGTACGCAAGTGTCAGATTGATCGTGCAAGTCACGCTCTGTAGTCAGAGCGACACAACCTACCCAGTATGAAAGAGTGACGCCACTGTGTACTAATACTGTACTATTAATCTACTGCTGAGGCCCGGCGCGCGGCAGAGTGGCCGAGCGGTCTAAGGCGCCGGTTTAAGGCACCGGTCCGAAAGGGCGTGGGTTCGAATCCCACCTCTGTCAGCCTTTTCCATCCATGGACTTCAGTAACTTGTGACAGCCTTGACATTACTACCCTTGCTCTGAGTTGCGCTGTTCATGGCTTTCACCCACTCCGACGCGCGGCAAACAACAGAGCAATAATGACCATCTCACAACACTAATCTGTTTGTACCTATACACACGGGGTTGTGACGGCTGGTAATTTCACTTCACTCACCTAATGCGATGGTGACAGAAAGCGACGTTTCTTGATTCGTTCATTGTGAAGTTAAACGGTTTACAGCATGGTCATTAAGTTATCTATCTAGTGAAGAGTGTGACTGTCGACCTCATGTTTGCACGGCCAAATTTTAACGGATAATGTATGTGGAACAAAGATATACGGTTGAGTAACCAAATTTTGGAATCACATACACAGTGAAACTAAGTATACAGAACCGAAACTCAAATCTGGTTAGTTCTTCGACAGAAAACTCCTTTTCGCTACCATGTAAGAACTTTATGGAATACACCACTCAAATCCTTGGAGCAAACATTCAACTGAAGACGCTTTCATGAAAAGCGATAATTTATGAACGTTTACATTATCATTAAAGTTGTTCCAATGGGTACGCATCAATCGCCCAAAAATTACGCACCACAGAACAAACACCAGAGACCAGACCGTTTCAGGGCGGTTCCAACTGGAAGGCTTATGCAAAAGACAGGTCTCCCAACCGGGTTGGGTCAGACAAGGCCACCAACACACCACTGTGCCTATAGCCAGACTGATTGGCAGAGGGTTGTACGGGCATGTCAAGTCAAGGCGTACGGTCCCATCGTTCCAGTACTTTGACCACCACGGTCCACGACAGATAACAATGGATTGTTGATAGACGTTTATAAACATTTCGGCACTTGAAAGCCAATGCAGGGCTAGGAGCCAGCAGGTATCGATGTGTGCAAATGGACAAAGTAAAAATACGATGCATCCCTAACAGGTTTTGTCACTGCGATAATCGTTTTGCTAAACGATTGATGAGAGAAAGCCGCATTCGTGAGCGCAACGAATTTACATAACAGTAAAAGTGTGAATACAATCCAACGCTTTTCCGTAGAAAGTTAGACAAGTCATGTTGTGTTTTTAGGTTTACCATACCATCTGTAGACTCTGATTTGGTGCTAAAACGCTAAACGAATTATGGCATTTCCCAGGCCTAAGACATTATTCTTAAGCCGAGTCCATTTCATGTCAGTATGTAACTTTGCTATTTTAATCGTACACTGGTGTTACGGTGGGGACAGGTTGCTGCGTTTTTGAGAGCAATGTAGATAGGTTGTTCAGAAATATTGTTCTGTGCTCTGAAGACTTGTCTTGTCCCGTATACTGCTTTGCGCAGCTTGGCCGTCAACATACTCCGAGTATGTAGATAACCCAACAGTCTGACAAGGTCAGCTTGTTCACGGCCGCATCCATCGAAACGAACTATAATCACGTCATCAACACTAATGACACCTAATTATCATTGTGCACAACGCGTGTTGGATGTCACAACTGCGCAACTGTCAGTCGTTGAACTTTCAGACGCCCGTTAATATCGTATTCCTCTAGACAGCTCGGTTCAAGACTAAGTTCCTCAACGATCTGAAAATCCATACCAGGGCGTGAAAAATGTACTAAGGTAACATACTGCTAACGCAGGTTCTGGTCAACAGGATTCAGCTTATCTATATTCAACTGTCTGTACGATAGCTACTTCGAAATGCATTCGTCGCCTGTTCTACATACTTGGCCTATCCAACGAATCTGGTTGATTGTTAACATAGTGTGGTGGATTGTCAGGTCGGAGGTGCGAGTTTTCGAACGCTCGGCCGAATACCTCAACACGGGGAGGTACGTTCAAAAGCCTGCCTCGATCGAATCAAGAACAACGTGCGCGACCGGATGAGTCATTGCTCGACTGGATCTGACCAACGGGCGGGGCAGGGCAGGAGAAATACGCCAAACGGCCAGATCGGAGGCGTGGTTTTTCCAACATTTAGAGGAACATCTCGACACGATGTTGGAATACGGTCAAGGCCAACATTGGGTGGATGGCGGACGAGCCATCGCGCAACGAAATCGGACAAACAGACGAGGAATGGCAGGCAGAAAACCCCCCGATAGAAGGCGCCGATCACACACGTAAACCGGTCAGAAGTGCACATGACGTGTGAACGGAAACTGGGGGGTGTTGCGGGTTGGAATTATAACTCATAAACGAGAGGGCGCGCGTTGCATGTGACTGGCGATTTGGACAATAAAGATTGTGCTTTATTGGACGCCTTCTCGCTACAATAGTTTCAGTCACATCCACTACTGTAACACAGCACGACCTGTCTGCATTAAATGAACCTGTGGGCTAATAGCAAGCTATGAAATAGCTGGTTCCGAAGTGGTATGGATAAAAAACTCAGAGCTGTGGAGTCACTGTATATCAAGTTACGAGTACTTACATGAGTGACAATACGTAAAGCAATTGGTCAGGGAATGTAAGACAGATAGGCTCCAACCATTCCGCGTTCTTCTGGCGCTTCAGTCACGGAGGGATCACCTGTTTGACAGATGTCAGACTGGTGGCAGCTAGGTAAACAGGGCGCTATTGATTGGCTTTGGTCGTATCAATCTGGCTGTTGGAGTTGTCACATACCCCCAAAAAACTGTCCACTAACTGGAATGAGCATTTACCGTTTTCTTTTTGTAAAGCCTTTGATGTACCATCTTTTTTTAACCTCTGGCGCCGACTCACATACTGGACGGTAGTTAGCTTGTTTTTTTACCCGATCGCTTGACGAGCTATAAAAACGCAAGAGCTGCATTTTGTACTTTGACTTCGGCACTGGGAATTTCGGGCTGAGACAATAAACGCTCTTTTCGGGAGGCCAGTGTTTTTCCTTCGTAGTCGGCTTTGGGAGAATCGGCTTTTCGGGGTAAAACAGTGCGTACCATATCACTGCGTCGTAGGAATCGTTCCAGTTCAATTGCATCCACCCGGTCGTTCCGCGTTATAACACTGGCCGATGTATATTTAGATGCACGGTTGCCAACAACAGTATTTCGTTGGTATCGGTAAAATCAGTAAGCATTCAAATAACATCAGAAGGATGTGCGAACAAACTACAATGCAAATAGTGGTCAAATAAAGCAAGTGCACTTACACCAACGATTTGGACAAAATAAACGAATTGAATCCGCGTGTGTTGATGTCATGTTGGGCGGAATCCTACATGGCAACATAGTCTTTCTTGGCTGTTATTTACAGTTGCAGGCGCCTCAAATACTGATATCCACCTCGTGAAACGATCTACACATGTTTGGGTATGCGCAAAATCGTATGGTAGTGGAAGAGGTACAAAAACGTCAGTGTGAATATGCGAAAAGGAAGCGTCTAGGGCGTCGAATGTGCCAATTGGGGTTGTTGTGTCACGAGACACCTTAGAATGTTGACAAATGGGACAGGTTCTTGCCCATTCACGAAAATCAGCGCGAAACTCGACCAGATGAAACGATCGCAGATGAGTTTAACAGTTGTTCTTAAACTTGGGTGCGCGAGACTATGAACAACAAACGCACCGTTCGACGACAGGATGCCGGTACAAATCGTAGAGGAAGTGATTCCTATGGAATCACTAAGTGAAACGGTTTGTAGTTTTGGCAGTTCATGATCCGATTTCTGTTATTCCGCCATTCTGAGGAAGTCGATCAATCGGACTTAGCTGGGACGTCACAGTCTGGTTGTGATAAAGTATCTACGACCACGTAGATAAAGCAGGTGTCATTTGTGAACTGAGAGACAAAGTCTAAATGGCGTATCTCCCTAGGTGAGCACTTGATTAAATGCGTGTGTAAGGGTTTGTGATCCATATATACGCAAAATGTTCGACCTTCAAGTAAATACTGAAAGTGATTAATGGGGCGATCAGTGTATGGCAGTTTTCTACCAAATGTGCTATAACACGTTTCAGCGAGCCGGAGTTTCTTTGAGAAAAGAGCAAGCGACTGTGTATATCCAACTACGTGTTGGTGTGAAACAGCGCTGATGACCAAGCTGCATGTATTGGTAAGCAGGGATAACTCTGGAACAGCTTACATGTGCTAGAACGCGGTAACATGGGTCTTGATACCTGAGAAAGTCTCTATGGCATTGCCGACCATAGTAAACCTGGATTAGGTTGGAGATAGAAGATTGATCAGTGAGTGCACCGACGAAGCACCGCTAAGAATAAAACGGTGACAAAGATTAGCTATACTCACAAATCGCCACTTGTTTAAATAACAATAACGGTGTAGGAAAATCGTGAATTTTCACTTTGCTACTGGGTGGTGCAATCCCGTTTAAGTCAATCATGCGACCAAGAAAACCGAGTGAAGCTTTTCCAAACCGACGTTAGGTCAGGTTAAGCGCACTTCCAAAGTCCAAAGATGGTAGAAGAGTAACAGTAAATCTTGGAGATGTTCCTTTTCGTTAAAATTTGCGACTAATTGATCATCCAGATACGGAAACACAAAATCAAACGCACTCAACGCTCGGTTTATGAATCTCTGAGACGTCTGTGCAGCATACCTTAAACCAAAATGCACTACTGTACGGCAGTGAAATGTAGACATTGTATCAACGGGACGTGCGCTATCTAAGCAGCTCCCATGTGAAACATATGAGGCGCATCAGGGATAGTCGGTCGTCGAACGTGGTTCCGAACACTCACGTATTACGGCGAGCAGACATGAACAGCATGGAAGCCATGTTGGTGCTGAATCAGCTCCGTTGGCTAGGTCACGTCTGACAAATGGGCGATGACCGTGTTCCGAATCAACTGCTGTACGGACAACTGAAATCAGGTGAGCATAGTCCTGTTGGTCAAAGGCGGAGATACTAGGATGTTGTGCAGGTAAGTCTTTCACGTTGTAACATTGAGTGTGGATGTTGGGAAGAACTGGCGTTAAACCCAATAATCTGGAGGAATACGATTCGGACGGGCGTCCGCAAGTTTATTGATCAGTTATTGCGCTACCGTGAACGGAATCGCGTGGTACGCAAGGGGACCATCGGTGGCATAGGTCGTGATATGACTATATGATGTTGCGGTGTGTGCGGCCGCGAATGCGCTGGCCATTTCGGATTATTAGGTCACGAACCCAATCTCAGTGCACCGACGGCGTAGAGACGACGAGGACGTTACGTTCAGGTAAGTCATATCAACATATGCATTCTGTCTCTGATATTGGTCGCATCGGCGAAGGCCATGGTCGTATGACAACCAATCCACTTCTTATTTCAAAAACCTCGGCGTCTGCTGTCCTCTACCGATTCATTTCTTCAGCCTTGTTGGTGTAACGTACGTTGAATGGCCTACCTGTTCTTTTCGTTATCCAATCTAAACTTTGTTTTTCACCCTCATCTTCTCTAGAATGCACCAACATGCACTACTATACCGAAGTGCTTCTTGTATTGCATTTTACACATCCTTCTTCTCATTGCAATATCTCTGTTTATTCTCCGAGAGGCAAGGGTTATCTTTCCGTGCTAACCAATCAATTGTCTAACCAGCATTGGCCGCCTGGGCGCAAAGGCCTCACTCATACACCTCCTGGTCTTATTCCTTCGGGCTTACAATGGATATGTGGTGCGTGGGTGGGACCGCAATTGGCGCAGCGGAAGCCAGTTGCAGTGACGATTAAACGCAAGCGTCTTTGGCTTTGGTCGCTGTGACAGGCTAATCTGAATCGGATGTCGCCAACCAAACCAAAGAGCATATGCATGAATCAAAGAAGACCAAATGGTATAGTGAGGACAGGCTTTTTAATGCCCGACGATTTGACGGGAGCATGGCGGTAGGCGGGGATGATGTTAATGTGGGAAGGTAGGTGTTTTTACCACAAATGGTTGCTGGGACATCATGAATGTGTGGTAGAGGATATACGCTTGGTAGTCTCCACAGTAGTCTCCACATGGTCTCCAATCACTGGTTGTCTTGGACAGTGAGGATGACCGCTCGTTTTTAGAGGGCTGAAAAATGTCTAATTGGAACATGCTAGAATTCTTCGTGTGGTAGCTTTACCTTTTCTAGAGTGAGACGTCGCTGCTGGAGTATGCTGAATGGACTATGATGAATGATGTTAGTCCTAGCTGTTACATTGCAAAAATTTAGCTGGGTCAGAGTGGGAGACCGCTTAAAAAGTTTGTGATACTTATCCTATTCAATCTGAGATAGCGAAAGTGGACTGATTACAGGATGAAATGCGTGAAATCACCTAATTTACTGATCGCATCAATCAAACGGCGGTTTCTAAGATCCAGTTGCAAGTTTAAGTGTAACTGAAACTCGGCACCCATGATGGCTTTTGGGAAATCAGTAATTGTGAAAACCCATGAAGACGAACAACGAAGACCAAGGTTAGCTGTCAGTGACCTTTGGCTGTAAGTATTCATCATTGTTATTAGCAGCAGTCAGGAGAAAAATTTTGTTGGTACAGGTTTTGGCCTTCGGAATGGAAGAGATAACACTAATTTCTGCTTCTGGATCAACTAAATATATGTAGCCAGATGCTGAATCTCTAATGGAAGAACGAAGACTGAAGGAAACAACGCCGGGCGCAGTTGTCGTCATTACAGGCTGGCTTGGCAGGTACTCGAAGAGTCCTCCGGTTTGAGCTGGCAAGGCGTGGTACACTTGCAGATATCTGCGCCAAACCTGAAGTGATACCAGCAAAATTTGGAATTGTGACAATTGGATCAATAAACTGAAGGACTAGGATATCGCGAATGTTGGTCACGGTTGCGACTGTGGCTTTTGTGACACCGCTCCAAGTTACAGCTAAGTATTTCTATATGGTGTTTCAAAATGTATCACAGTATCCGGTGGATGTAGAGCCAGAGCGGAACTTTGCGAAGTACCATAGATACACATGATGTCGTCAGCCAGCTCAGCTAATGTGTCCAAGGGCATGTGCCTACTGAAGACCAGAATGGTACCGAAGAAAGTACGTAATCGATGTGGGAAGAGTTGTCGGACTAAAGCATCGTCAGTGGACCTTCCGTCCAGTATCTGCTGCAAACTCTGAAGCAACTGAGATAACTTGAAATCACCGAGCTCTCTGCCGCTGATCAGGGCTTCTAGTCGTTTTTATTCCGATTTCGTTGTACGATTGAGCACGACAAGTTTCAGTTGTTCATATGGTAGGTCAGATAGGGGAACATAATTACATCACCTGCTACCTGATCGCTCCTGGACCCAGATCACACAGGCCATTCGTGAAGCAGGTACTGTGGCATGCGGCACGGGGGTACATGGAATGATCAAACATTGGATCTCGGAGAAATCCCTGGAGTTGTTAGAAACCAGGTGGAACATCCCTCCTGGCAGTTCATATAACAAGTGTAGAAGAGATGTCCGTAGGAAACTGAAACGTAGCCTAAATGCTGATCGTGAGGCTTGGTTATTGG